>PVHY01031989.1:0-12194 GCA_004024945.1 Uropsilus gracilis | reverse complement strand
TTCTGATTCTCACCCAGCACTACAAGGCAGGCATTGTCAAGACTGGTACTGTTGTTTTCTCAGACTTACAGATAAGAAAAGTTGAGACTCAAAGAAGAGCCCAGTGCTTGTGGTGCAGCCCCCCCCCCCACACACACACACTGTAGGGACATGGCCTGTTTGGTGGCTCAGTGTGGTGCAAAGCTCTCTGGATTGAGTCCTAAGGGCTTCCTGCAAGACTCTAGCTAGGCCGCTAACTTGGATTGCTGAGCCTCCTATCTTTAACCTCTAAAGTCATAACTTGACTGTTTCAAAATAGTATTGGCTGAGATAATGCTTGCACAAGTGCTTGAAAATGTGTAACTTGGTAGCAGATATGTGTTATTTATACTAACCACCTCAGCAACATGCTAAGGCCCTCAAGAGCAAGCACCCGTGACAACACTCTTTGTCCCTTATGCCCATCCCCCAGCACACTCTCCAGCTGCACATTAAATATTTGCCAACTGATTGCTGCTTAAGGACAAGAATGATGCCTATTATTCCCTTTGTCTAGTGAGCTAAAACATCAAGTGTCCTTAATACACAAAAGGACTCCATGACATTTGTCCATGGGAGAAAGGAGGCTTCATGCAGGAAGGCTTAGAGCACAAAATGGCTGCTTTTAATCCACAAAGCGAGAGTCCAAAACCCAGAGGAAACCATCGTGTGGATATTGGCAGCAGGGATGCTATTCGTAATCACTGCTGTCATCACTTTTAGATCATTCTTGTTGGCCCTGTCAAGAGAATGGGCACTAAGATTGATGTGTTAGTCATTTAACTGCAGTTTATAAATTGGGGGGGGGGGGGCACTAATTCAAAAGTCTAGATAGCCTCTCATTAAAATAAATATAGATTAGTTAAGGTTGCTCATGCTCTGAATGAGTTTGTCAGGGGTACAGAGCAGAAATATGAGACCAAGGACAACCAGTCATGTCACTTGTCCTCTCCTGGGATCCTCAGACTCAGGACCTTGGTGATTCAGTGCATTAGGCATAACCAAGAATCAACTGAGAGGATAATTTGTACTTGAAACAGCTATTAGCACTGTATCTCTACCTAGGCCCTCAAGTTCTGGTGGGTTTCAGTGTCTCCATGAGGGTAGGAGAGGGGTTGTGCTCGATGTCATCCAGGAGAATGAATGTACCATGTCAATGTGCTTTTCAGGCAGTGGGCACATGTCCAGAAGCATGGCATGGCTATAATCTTCTCACCACCATACCTTCTCCCTTGTGCCTAATGCCTCTACCCCACCCCACAAAATACAAGAGAGCATGATTTTGGATAAGCTTTCTTAATCACATAAACATACTGAAGGAATTGAGTACAGGTGTGTTGTACTCATCAACTGGAGATGAGTTTTGGTTCTTTAGTCATTTGACTATCACTCATATAAGAAAAAAACTTCAAATGATTCTTAAAGTTGTTTTCCTTTTGGCATCTATTTTTTTCCTAGTCCTTGCCTGTCACAGGTCAGCTTTGTGTCATTCATTTGGCCAGCTCCCAAACCACATTAAAAACAACATAAATACAAAATGTGTTTGTTCCAAGGCACCATAAAAAGTATTCAGGTTTTTGCAGTAACTATCCCCAGCAGGGATATTTTAATGGTACTAAACAATAGTTTTCAGTCAAATGTAAAGAACATTTTGGCTCCAGTTGCATACCCCCTCACCACCTTGTGTTCTGATAGCCAAGGGAGTTATTTTCACGAGTGGACTGGAAACTGAGGGACAGAACCTGGCACCCCGTTCTTGGTATTGTCATCACTGTGCTGTTACTGCTTTTTCTCACAGGATACATGGGTTCTGTACAGAGTGGGGCTCTAAAGAAAAGTGGGTATGGGGTTTGATTATATTACATTTTGGAGAGTAGGGGAAACAGGATATTTTTGAATGGTTTTACGTCACCCTTCAGGCTATTCGGTATCAGTCCAGCTGCTCCTTATAGCAGTAAGCTAGCCATGGCTGAAGAAGCAGAAAGCAAGGAGGGAAGAAATAGGCCAGCTTCATCCGGGAAAAACAATGCCTTCCAGTCAGACACAATGACCGCCTCTCAATTTCCAGGAACTTAACAATAAGATGGAAAGGATTCTGGAGTCACCTGCCAGGGCCCCCAGTCCAGTGAGAATACATTAGGTTTGCAGTCAGAGATATGCAAATTTGTTATGAGAGCCCGCAGTAGTCCTGCAGGTGGAAGGACACCTAAGAAGTAACGTCATTCTGCTAGGCCTATTCCCCATCCTTGCTGGAACTTGAGGTTCCAGATTTAGCTGGGGTTGCCTATTGGGGCCATTCAGGTACAGGATTCACTAGCCTCAAATACACAGATAACAATGTTCAATAATGTATGAAATTATGTAGACTATCAGTAAGTCTAGGTTATAAAATCACAGTGGATGGAAAGCATACTTGCAATTGCTTTTTTCTTTCCCAATTTGAACATCTTTAATTCTAAACTAGCACTTTTGTTTTGCACCATGAGATTCTAGAACTGTTCTTTAGAGCAAACATCAGGTATTAAAATGTATAGTTTATTTTAGGTTTTGAAGTTTTGTTTTGTCGTAAAAATGAATTACCATGGATAGTAGGTTTATACTGAAGACAAATAGTTCCTTGCTAGGTACTGGAGGAGTCTCATTCTTCCCACCACACCTGTCTTATAGTTCAAACTTGGAAAGTGACCCCACCTCACTCGGTAGAGGGGTGGTAGCAAGAACATTGACCTATCTCACTGGGGTGTGGTGTAGATAAACTTGCAAGTGCTTATTAAACAAAAATGCTGAATGCTTCCTGACTCCAAAGGAAACATGGAGAAACATGTCAGACTGGATGGATTTTCTGTTCTGAAATGTGCTATATACTCTATTAGACTTACAGCCAGCTTAGGTTTCAGTCATGTAGCCTATATCCAAGTTGGAAAGTCCTCAGCTGTGGCTTGCAATTGTGTTAGTTTTGGGTTGCAGAGGACATAAGGCCACTGCATACCTGACCGCAGCCACAGAATTGGTTTTCTCTTGTCCATAATTTTGAAATTGAGATTTCAGATCAAAACGCAGAGGTGATCATGGGATGCGAGAGCAAGCCACCTAGAGTGTTAACTGATTCTTGATATTTTGACTGAGCACTTCTCGTTATTATACATCAAAAATCTATTATGCTGTTTTGCTAGCTGTCACTCAAAATTCACCATGAAAATCTTATCTCGGACCCCAGTGAAGACCTCCTGCATAAGAAAAGCTCACAGGAAGGAACCTACTGGGGAAAGACACCACCACACTTGTCTAAACATGTCTGTAAATATTTGCAGATAGATTCTGCCATCTTTGTTCGATTGATGAAAATTTCAGCCACCTGAGGTGCTAAGCAATTGCTTTGAAGATAAAGATGTCAGAATATTTGAAAAATTGTGTCATTATCCTAGCTCCTATTTCATCTAAATGAATTTAAATTCATTGATTAAAGAGATGCAAACTAAAATTCAACTCTACATTATAGATCCAAAATAAGATTTATACACCAACAGACCTATTAGGATGGAGCTGTATTACCAATACCTGCACATAAGGAGTTTCTTTAGTTTTTGTTTAGAGACTCAAGAATGAGAGTGGGAACAATAGGAAAGCTGAGCAACCATTGGAAGTGTAAAGATGACTTAAATTGTCCAAAATACTTTGAAAATCACTGCCTTTCCCTGTGCCAGAAAAATCTCCAAAATAGGATGACTCTCACAATAAAAATTCAATAATGAAATTCTTTTCACTGAAGAAATCTTACATTAAATATTCCAGAAGGTAATTTATTCATCGATTTTGTCAAATGTAGTTTACTAGGTCTATAAAACTGTGGTAAATTTCATGTTAAAAAATACATAAAGTTGCTTATTAGTCAAGTAAGTTATATTCTTTTAAGTACTAGTTAGCAGTAGTTGTGGGAGCCCATCTCAGAGATGAGAAACTTGTAATTTAAATCTTTGCCAGTTAAGCATTTCATTATTTTGTTGCCTAATTTAAACTTATCAAGGGTTCGAGAGACACGATGACTTGCTGCACACACATCAACAATTCCTCTCATCTCCTCTGTTAAACATAATTCCTAAGGTTTCTTCCAAAAGATAATTAACAATTTCCATTGAACTGAAAAGATCATTTTGTGACAGAAAATGGCAGGAAAAAATTCTGTTCCCAGTCTCTTTGCTTGTCATACTAATAATCATGGATTTCTGGGGGGGAAAAAAGGTATAGTGAACATCATTTGCTGGGTTTACCTTGGGTATATTTCAGTAGGAGGAATCCTCAAAATTTAATTCAAATGATACATGTAATTTAAATTGGTGCCCCCGTTTCTTTAAAGTCTACCCCAAGTGCAGCCATTGCTTCTCATGTCTGTCATCACCCACCACCTCAAGCCAAGGATGCCACAGCAGTCTCCCAACTGGAATCCCTGATTCCTCTTTATAGACCATTTTTTTCACTTTGCAATCATAGTGATTATTTACATATTATAAACAGTAACAACACATGAATATGGCTGTATCATTTTCCGGCATGAAAGCTTCCAAAAAAATTTTTTATAGCACTTAAAAGGACCTTCAAGCACGCAGGGAAGGGAGCATGGGCCTATGTGACCTGTCTGTTGCCTTCCAACCCCACTTCATTTAGTTTACTCCCAAATGGGGACCTTTATATTGGCATATCTTTGGAACATTCTCCAGCCAGCCTATCTACCTGCTCATTACTTCTCATTACTCAGGTGGAAGCAGAGTTATCCCTTCCCTCACTGCCCTCTCCATCACATTAATAATTTTCCTCAAGTGATAAAAAATTCTGTTTATCACCTGCCTCTTCCTGCTGGAATGTAAGCACCATGACAGCAAGGAACTCAACTTTTTATGTTTTGTTTTCATTACTATATTCTTGCCACTGAAACAGCATGTACTACACAGCACCCAAGTCATGTTTACCAATGAATGGGACTTACACCAGTATGGCAATTGAGTATGTGGGCTTTGGGGTTAGGTCACAATGGGTTCAAATACCAGACTTGTAATTTACTGGTCTGAGACTAGTTGTTGTTTTCTTTCAGCCTTGTTTTTTAAGATTTGATTTCTTTATAAAATAAGAATACTCATGACGTAAGAAAAACCCACATTTAAATAAGGCAGATGGGAGGGACTCAAGTTTCCTTTGAGCTCATAATGTTCCAGGTTCCTACTTCCTACAGGCTTTCTTTTAATCTCCAGTCTCAAACTTAAGATTACCTTATGCATGGTGACATGAAAAAAATGTGTAAATACTGAAGCCTGCACACCAAGTCACCAATTCAGTTTACCTTTCTTTCAAAGGCCATACAGGGTCTCTGATGGCAGATGCTCCAAGTTCAAATCCAGCACCTGTTATTTACTCTTGGCCACTTAACTTCAACGCTCCCAGCCTCAGTTTCCTCACATAAGAGTACTTCCTTCCCAGAGCAGTGATTAACCAGCAATGTACCCCAGTGCTTCATTTACATCAAGCACACAACAAACACTGGAGTAACAGATCAAGTTTGAAATATTTCTTACTCAGGTAAATTCATGATCTAGTATCAAGAATCGATTCCATCAAGAGAAAAATTTTGCATTATCCAACATGTAACTCTGAATGACTTTAAAGCTGGGCGAACAGATGAATCCAACATAATGCAGAGCATCCATTGATCAGTCTTTCAGTTCTTGGTTTCTTCTGGACATCAGGTAACTGATGCTTTGCTCTGAAGTTGGTCATTGTTCTTAGCATTTTCTCATAAGAGCAAAGAGGCACGTTGTATTATTGCATTTAAGAGATCATAGGAAAACTTCCGACACTATGAAGAATTCTAGAAGACCCTTTTATGACTCATTTTATTAAACATTTTAATATGTTTAGTAAGACTTGGAAAAGTCTAATTTTAAGGCTCAAAACTTATTTAAATAAATTCCCTATACTTGTGCAGCTCTAGTCTTATTTTCCATGTTCAAAAAAATTCCATTTCAGAAGATAGTCTCTTAAAGGCACTTTGCTCCAATGCACACTACCCATTTATTAACTTTTAACAGATAAAAGACAGGAGAAAGCAACCACAGGATCTGAGGTGGAGGTTTCAGATTGTTCCTTTTCCAGAATCCTAATGGGTATATTTTCAACTTGGAATACTAACTAGCCAAATCTTGTGATCTAGAAGGAATTTAGACAATCTGCCCTGTAACGCACATGTGGGATGGACTGTGGGTAGAGAGTGGGGGAATGTGTGGAGGGAGGCAACATACACAAAGCTCTGATCCTCTCTTCCTCTCCTTAACTGCCTGGAAATAAGGTTTTGTGTTGGGTCAGGTGACATAAAAATGTGGAAACAGTAGATCTCAAATTTATATCAAATATCAAAGGTCATAAAGGGATGTACAAATCAGTGGCTCTCAAGACAGTGCATGCATGTTTGTGTGTGTACGCATGCGCGCTGCCTTACTTAAGCGTGTCCCTTTTAATTCCACATGGCTTCTCCACCCACAGATTCTGGCATCAAGCACTGGTCGGCAGGACACCGGAGCGCCTTTGTATCCCTTGCTGACACTACGGCATTGTGTTTTCCTACCCATTAACCAAGGATAAATGACCTAGATATTGTGCCTATTAAAGCCTCATTTTTCTCTTGCCCTTTTGTTCTTTAGTGTACCACATTATCAGGCGCTGCACACGTTTCTAAGTATTCTCAGTCTCAGATGTCCTTTTGAGGGAGTAATAGGAGGTTTTTGTGTGTGGTTCTGTTGAGATAGCTGGAGTAGAATTATGTGAAGGTAATTTAAGGTTTTTCTTCCTGTCTAGTCTGAAGACAATCAGTTTAGGGTATTAGTAACAGCTGATCTAGCATAAGAGGATATATCAAGAAACTGTACAAAGGACAGAATGCTGTATTTGCATCTGTTGCGAATACAAAAAATAGAGTGAACACCAGTTCCCTACATACTACATTCTATAATTACATCTCTGCATATCATGGGTCACTTTTATTAAAAGCATCATTACTACAGTTGGCAGCAATTTACATTTTATCTTACATGATAGCAGTTTTCAAAGAAAAAATAAAAGGACATCACAACAAAGAAAAACAATACATTTACAAAGTCATGTCTGTAAACTTCAAGGCTAGTTTAGAGCTGAGGTAATGCTGTTTTAGCTTTGTGGCTAAAGTAACAAAGTCCTTTAATTTAAAAAAGGTACCTGATTCTCTCTTCTCTCATTATTTATTCATCTATTTATTTTGTTTATACCAGTGCATTACAAGACCACGAGACAATGTAACTGTAGTTCTGTCTGGCAAGAACCCTCCCAGTAGGTTAATTTCCAAAGGGACCCTTCACATTCAACAGCTGCCTTATTATTGCTGCGCCTCGGGACAGAGACGTTCACACTAACGTGGAGATTGTCAGAGTGTATGGATGTGTGTGGATGCACAAATGTGGGACCCCCCCCATACAGTCAAAAAGGGAAACAAATGAGCAAGTATGATATGTATGGTAAATTTCATCTTGACCTTCACAGCAAAAAAAAAAAAAAAAAAAAAAAAATTAAAATAAAAAAATTAAATATATAACTTCATACTTCCTTTGAGCAGCACTTCCTTCCATTAGTGCCACTCAGTTACAAATTGCTCTTTATTATAATACCAATGGTACCAAAAGAAAAAGAAAAAAAAGCAGAGCATTATGTAAGTTTCCTTAAAAAGACATGATCACCTCTCAAATTTCATCTCTCCTAGGGATAATAAATAATGCACTGCACAATACTTAATGACCAAGATACCTTTTGACACACCTGTATAACATGACTTGGACTTTTTTTTTTTTTTGCTACACTATGTTACAGAACAGCTTATAAAACTAGGTATGAACATTAACTGTGAGTGTAAACAGTAGGACTACCACTTGTCAAAAGTTTTAAACACTTTAACTGGAACTGATATTGGTTATTCATCATTTTCATTGTTTTCTATTTCCTCCCCCCCATCAAGTGAGTCTAGCTCTTCACCCTGTGCTATTTCATCTTCTAAGATGGAGGACTCTGCAGTCTTATCCAGGTTCTCCTCGGCATCACTGCCTTCTAGGTTCTCTTCTTCCTGAAAGGTGCCACCCTCAGTTTTGTCAGGAGCCTTTTCTTCACTGGAGCCTACGGCATTCTGAAGTCCTGCTAACGCTGGGAACCCAGGCAGTGTCAATCCTCCCAGTCCTGGAGGTAGAAACATGGATGGGTAGAAGAGGCCTGGAGCCATTGTGGACAGGAGGAAAGGGTTGAAGGCAAGTGGGTTGGAGGGCAATCCAGCCGGGGCAGTAGCAGCACCAACAGATCCATTCGCAGAGTCAGGAGCTGAAACAGCATCTGTGCTTTTCTCAGAGTCTTTATTCTCTTCTTCGTTCTCATTTCCCTTCTCTTCTACTTTTGAAGTGCCATCTTCCAGGTCTCCCTGACTAGAAGCAGTAGTGGTGTTTCCAGTAGCAGCGGATAGAGGGTTGTTCAACAGCCCGCCCAGTCCAAACATGCTGGGCAGGCCTGCCATGCCCGGTAGCACCAGGGGCAACACGGCAGCGGGGTTCTTAGTGTCGCCTCCGGCTGTGGCAGCTGTGGCCAGTCCTGGAGGGAAGCCCATGAGACCTGCCAGCTGGAGAGACTGCAGGTTCTGGAGATTCTGAAGGCTTGTCAGGTCCATCCCAGCAAACAGGCTGTTCACCAACAGAGGGTTGATTCCTGATGTGGAGGCCACAGCAGCAGCAGCTGCAGCTGCTCTGGCAATTTCACTTTTGGGCCTTCTTCCTCTTCTACTCGTTCCTTCTCCCCTCACCACAGGTCCAGTGAGGAGACGGTCAAACATTGACTCAGGAACAAAACCCTGAAGGAGAAGAAAAGGCAGAAAGTGCTATAAAAGTTGCCAAAGAAAGCAATTTTAATGTGGGTCTTTATGATGAACTGAAACTGACATTTTTGAAGGGGAGTGCACAAACAATCATTTCTTTCCTAAAGTGAAAACTCATTGACAAAACTTAAGAACACAAAAATTCTATGTATTTCAGCATATATTAGCTCACCGCATTATGCTGAATTGCAGGAAAATGATTAAAAGACTAAAAAGATTAAATGACTATCAGTGAGGTAATGACAAGTTACCTGTTCTTTCTCAAGAAATAATACATGTGAAGGTAATCTGTTAAACAAGATGGAACATTTTATTAACTAAAATTAATTTTAGGAAAAATAAAAAGCCATGAGGAAAAATCAAAACAAATTAACAACCAAACTGAAGTACACAACTGGGGGGAGGGTGGGAGGGTGGGAATGGTCAGGAAGGGAAGGCAATGCGTGAACCTCAGGGATTACAAAGATGTGAAATTATATATAAATAAATTATTTAATAAAAAAATAAAATGGAGTTGAAAACTTAAAAAAAAATTAAATTTAGGACCTAGAAAAGAAAAATCTATGTTCACACCAAAATCTACACATAAATGTTTACAAATATTCTACTCATAACTGCCAAAATCTGAAAACAGCCCAGATGTCCTTCCAGAGGCGCCTCCATGCAAAGGTGAATTCCTCTACACCAAAAACTGGGAGTTGGAATTCCAATGCCAGGTGTCAGAAATAGAAGGCTTAGAAGCAGCACCATGGGACAGAAGTCAGAATGAAGGAGTCAGCCAGCATAAATGAGGAGGCATGAATCCCAGTGAACATGAGTTTGGAGTAATGGACAACCGTTCAATGAGTAAGAACCTTTGAAACATTTAACTACTTGGACAAATCTCAACAAGATGTGTGAAAGAAGAAGTCTCAGAATGGGTACATCTTTTATGCTTCTGTTTATATGACATCTTCAAAAAGTTTAAGGCTGAAGAACAGATCAGCAGTTGCCAAGGATTGGGGTAGGGAGGGGAGGAGAGAATATAAAGGAAAGGGAGGGGAGAGGGGAGTAATGTATTTGTATTACAGTGCCAATGCATAAAATTATATATGTCAAGACTGCTAGAACTGCACAGCAAAAGAAAAATAAGTAGACTTATTACATTTTTTTTTTTTTTGAGACTAGGTCTCGCTATTTTTGCCCATGGAACCGCAGGCTCGCGCTGCCCATGGTACCACAGACTCAAGTAAATCCCAGCCTCAGCTTCCCAGGTAGTTGGGATTACAGGTACGCACCACCACACCCAGCTATTTTTTTGGGACTAGGTCTTGCTATGTTGCCCTGAGCGGAACTTGAACCGTGATCCCTAGCCCCAGGCACTTCATAGGCTGAAGCGTACAAGCGCTTACATGCCACCGTGCCCAGCTTATTGCATATTTTAAACAAACAAGAAGAATCATGATATTTACAAATTAATTATAAAAAGAAATTAATAATTTAAAAATTAGTTTCATCCAGGTTGCTGCAAATGACATGTGTTTGTCCTCCTTGATGGATGCGTAGTATTCCACTGTGTAACACAATCATCTGTTTTGGGGCATTTGGTTTGTTTCCAATTCTTTGCAACTGCAAACTGGGACTGAACCATGGAGTGAGAGGGGAGGAGGAGGAAGAAGGTGGGGGAAGTGAAAAGCACAAAAGATCAGGATAGTTAACAAATGTTAGTGAAGTGGGAAAGCCCCGGGGGAAAAACAAACAAACAAAACACACACACACACACACACACACACATTTACCAGATATTGGAAGAGAACGGGCCAAACAACCAACAACTGAATATCAACTTAACCAACCAACAAATTGCAGAAAAATGGGAGATGGAGTGACTAGAGGGGGGATACAGAGAGGGGATATGGAGGGAGGAGGAGGGATCAATTAATGCACAATTGTGAAAATCAATAAAATGAATTAAAAAATAATAATTTAAAAATTATTTTAGACAGAACTGTTATTTTTTTGTTTGAAAAGCAGAAATCAAAGTTAGTCTGGGCCAATCCTACCAAAAGCAATCTACAGATTCAAGGCAGTTCCTATAAATATCCCAATGACATTCTTTAAGGAGAGAGAACAAAAATTACAGAAATTCATATGGAATAATGAAAGACCTCAAATATCAAAAAATCTGACTAGAAAAAAGGAGAACGGAGGTATTACAATTCCAGACTTCAAACTAAACTACAAAGCCATTGGAATTTAAACAGCTTGGTATTGGTACAAAAACAATCAGACCAATGGAACAGAATTGAGTGCCCTGCAATAAAACCATACATATATAGTCAGCTAATCTTCGACAAAGGAGTGAAACACACTGGAACAAGGACAGCCTCTTCAATAAATGATGCTAGGAAAACTGGTTCAAAACATGCACAAAAAGAAATGAACCAAGACAAGACAGCTCCCTCACACCATGTACTAAAATCAACTCAAAATGGATAAAAGACTTGGACATAAGACCAGAAACCATAATATGAAGAGAGGAAAACATGGGCAAAACCCTCCATGAGTTACAGTCCAGAAATTCATTTCTGTATACATCTCCAGAAAGAGGAAATACAAATGGCCAACAGGCACATAAAAAAATGTTCAATGTCACTAGCAATCAGGGAAATGCAAATCAAAACCACAATGAGATACTACCTTACGCCAGTAAGAATAACCCACATCCAAAAAAAAAAAAAAAAAAAAAAAAAAATGGGTAACAACAAGTACCGGTGAGGATGTAGAGAGAAGGGAACACTCTTACACCACTGGTGGGGCTGTAAACTGGTCCAACCTCTATGGAAAGCTGTGTGGAGGGTCCTCAAATTAATGAAAATGGAGCTACCATTTGACGCAGCAGTTGCTCTCTTGGGAATCTACCCAAGGGAGACCTCAATGCTTGTACAAAAGGACACCTGCGCTTGGATGTTTATTGCAGCACTATTTATAATTGCAAGGACATGGAAGCAACTGAAATACCCCAAAACAAAAGACTGGATGAAAAGGATATGGTATATATACATAATGGAATATTACTCATCAATTAAAAATGACAAATTGGATGATTTTATGATAACATGGATGTACTTAGAGGAAAACATATTAGCAGAAACAAGTCAAAAAGAAAAAGACAAAACCAAATGGTTTCACACTATTATATGGGACATGGGAAAGAAAACAAAAACCCATGAAAAAAAGCCAAGCAAGCTAACAACCAAATTAAAGTACAAAA
>PVHY01031988.1:0-12205 GCA_004024945.1 Uropsilus gracilis | reverse complement strand
CCCGCCCCGCCCCGCCCCTTCCCCTCCCTCGCCCAGGTCACGTGGACGCACTGACCAGTGGCCGGAGGCTGACGCCAGTGGTCAGAGCCTAAGCGGCCCCTGCTCGATGCCCCCGTGACCCCGCGACCGCCGTCGTGGTCCCCGGAGCCCGGGGTGGAGCCCGGGGCTGCGCGCGGTGGTGCTCGGCGCAGGCGGGCAGCGGAGGAGCCCCTGGCGCCCGGCGCTGTGCTGCGGCCTGGCCCGGGGCCCCCGCGGCCCCACCCGCCGGGCGCTGAGCCCCTGGGCTGGGCTTCCGGGGCGGCTGCCGGGCGGGGCGGGGCGGGGCCGGGCTCCAGGTGACCCGGTGGGGCTGCGCTGCCCGTGCCGCTGCTTGGGGACCTGACGGGCGTCCCCGAGCCTCGGCCGGGCCGGGCGGGGTCCTGGCGGGAGGGGACCAGCTCCCGCCATCCCACACGGACGGCCAGGGCCAGCCGCAGGCCGCCGCCGCCGTGGACGGGCTCCCCGTTGTGCCACGGAGGGTGGCGCCCCGGCCACCCCCGTTCGAAGTCGCCCTTGGGGGGCATTCGGTGCCCGGGCTGGCGTTGTGAGGGCCCCGGGGCCCCGGGAGCGTGGCCCTGGCTCGCGGGGCTCCCAGGTTAGGGGAGACGGCCGCGCTCAAACCAGAGCAACTGCGGGGGCGGAGAAGCCAGGAAGCCGGAGCACAGCGGTCCCGGGCCCCAAGCACAGCATCAGGGCGGCCTGCCTGGAGGCGGGGACGCCCGGGCTGCCGATGCCTGAGCAGGTCTGCACGAGGCTCCTTTGGGGTGAGGAACTGCCAAGCCACGGCGGGGTGCGGAGGCAGTTTAGGGTGTTGGGGTGAGGGTGGGGTGCTCGGCCTGCACCCACACTCAGCCTGTCCGGCACCCGACAACGCCCGCTGCCAGAGGGGCGAGCTGGGGGTGGAGAGCGCCCTGGTCACAGCCCCCGGGGGTGTGGGTGTGGGCGGGATGGGGGCCAGCGCTGAGCCGCCTCTGGGAAAGCGCCCTGGTCTCAGCCGGGCCTGGGCGTGTGTGTGCGGTGGGCAGCCACGGTGGGCAGCCACGCCCACTCTGTGTGCACACCACACACATACATATGCAGCAGCACACACAAACACACGCGCACACACGTGCATACATGCGCGCGCACACGGACACACACGGACACACACGCACACACATGCAGCAATGCAGCGCACACGGACACACACGCACACGTGGGCACGCACACGCATGTGTGTTGCATGCACATACCCGCACACAACGCACACTCACGCACACATGCACACACACACGAGAACACAAGGCACATATATGCTGCGAAACGCACCCGTGCATGCGCATGCACGTACATGCACAGCATGACACACGCACACACGTGCACACGTGCACATATGTGCTGCACATACGCACACGTGCACACACATGCACACATGTGCACACACACACACCGGCGTGCTTACTCCCTTGTTCTTGGGGACCCGCCAGCAGCACCCCCGCCCCATGTGCCCGGCTCCCGCTGGAGGCACAGCGGCGCTGATGTCCAGGGTCTCGGGGGCTCCGCTGGGGGCGGAGGCCACTCTGGGAGGCCCAGCACCAAGCCTGCGTCTCCGGCCCCGGTCTCCCCGCCCAGGCTCCGCGGGGCTGGTCCTCTCGCCCCCCCCCCCACACACACCTCGGAGGCTGCTGGTCGGCCACGACGTGGCCACGCGGATGGACGCCGGGAGGCCAAGGGCTGCGGAGCCCTGACTCAGCGCCGCGTGCGCGCTCAGGCCTGGACTCCAGCCCGCGCTTGTCGCCTCGCCCGAGCCGTCGGGCCTCCTTGGAGTCGGGGACGTCTTGTCCAGGTCCCCGGCCAGGCCCTGTGTGTCGGCCGGCAGGGCTGCGGGCGGCTCCAGGCGCGTGTGGCGGAGCTGGCGGCCCGGCCGGGCCAGCCGGCCTTCCGCGGAGAGGGCGTCAGAGGCGACAGCCCCCCAGGGCGGCCTCCCTCAGCATGGGGTGTCCGCAGGGTGCGTGTTTCCTTGCTTCCCGTGAGGAGACGGCTCAGCAGAGGCTGGCGCTGGGGGGATGCATGACCGGACGGCGGAGTGACCCCAGCGGGCCCCCCTGGACGGCGGAGTGATGCCAGCGGGCCCCCCCGGATGGCGGAGCGACCCCAGCGGGCCCCCCCGGACGGCGGAGCGACCCCGGCGGCTCCCCCGGACGGCGGAGCGACCCTGGTGGGCCCCCCTGGACGGCAGAGCGACCCCAGCGGGCCCCCCCCGGACAGCGGAGCGACCCCGGCGGGCCCCCCCGGACGGCGGAGTGACGCCAGCGGGCCCTCCCCGAGTGGACGCCTCGCGGTCACGTCCGCGCATGTGCCGCCGCGGACGTGGCATTTGGGTCCCTTTCCCACAAAACCGAAGCTGCTCCCCTGGGGACCGGGCACCCTGGTCACAGAGGTGACCGGCCCCGACCCCGGAGGGAGGGGGTCAGCCGGTCACCACTGCGAAGGTGGACCCCAGGCTGCCCGCGTCGGACACGGCGCCAGGCTCGCAGGGCGCTTTGAGTCTCGGCAGCAAGATGACGGTCGTTGAGTTAAGTGTCCCTGTCCACTGCGCCTGGTGCTGGGGCCTCTCCGCGGAGCAGCGGGCGGGGGGACACTTCATCCCCCCCCCGCCCCGGTGCCTTGCGTCTTCGCTCGCAGCCTTCGCTCTGCTTTGCGGTGGACGTGACAGCACGGGCCGGTGTGAGTGAGCGCGGGCTCCGGCGAGGACATCCCACGGTGACACATTCAGTGTCCGCCCCGGGCGGCCCTCGGTGAGACACTGTCACTCTGAAGAGCAGCAGCTGAACGTGTCACCAACACGAGGATCCCGTTTTGCAGTCGCCCCGGAGCGGGGCCAGGTGGCTGGAAAATGCGTGCACTGCCCCGCGGAGGCTGGCTGGCCTTTCCCGGTGGACCGAGCGTCCGGCCCCCTGCAGCGGAAGCCTGAGGGGTCCTGTCCCCTGAAGACCGTGTCCAGCCGTGGCCAGGGCCGAGGGCCTGCTGCAGCCTACACCTGGGCCCGGCCCCGCCTCCTGCATGTCCTGTGCCCTGTGTCCTGTGCCCTGTGTCCACGGGCACGACGGGGCTTCTCTGGGCTTCTGCGGCTCCACCGGCGTGTGGGTCGTAGCGTCACTCCTTCGGGCTAACGGCGCGAGGAGTCGGGTCGGCAGGTGGCTTCGGAGGCTGCGTGGCCACCACAGGCTGTCGGGTGCGGTCACTGGTGCGCTGCGGTGACCGCTCGCTCCTCCGGCGCCTCACAGCTTCCTGACTGTCGTTGCCGCTCTCGCTGCTGCCGCACGAGGTGAAGTCCAGCGCCTCACGGCTGGCCCGCCGGCCATCGCGCTGCGTGGCCTTCCGGGCTCCCCCACGACAGGCCGGGGGTGTCCCCAGCTTCTGTCCCAGCGGAACCCTGCTCCGCCCCAAGGCTGAGCTCAAACGTGGCCAGGACGCCGCCCCCGCCAGGCCTCTCCCTCCGCGGCCGAGCCCCCGCCCGCTCGCCGGCCGCCGATGGCCAGGAGACCCCCGGGACAGCGCCCGGGCAGCCAGGGGGCGCCCCTGGCCTTCCCGTCCCGTCTTCCCCGGCCTGTCTCAGCCACCCCCGCGGAGCGCAGAGGCCGCTGGCTGCAGACCTGCTCGCTGTGCCCGGCTCCTGGGACTGCTGGCCGCTCTGCCCCTGCGTGGACGCGGCCCCAGCCACAGCGTCGGGGCCGGCCAGAGACACGCGTGTCCCGCTTGCCGAGCGCCGTCTCCGCCGGGACGCTGGGTGGGCGTGAGCGTGGCCAGGGCGGGGCCGGCGTGCGTGCGCTGGGCGAGCCGGCTCTGGACAGCGCTGAGCTGGGGGCACGTCGGGAGCGTCCGCTGGCCGCAGCCGCTTAGTCGTGGGGCCAGCAGCTGTCCGGCCGCGGGGGCCTGGCGGCAGCGTTAGGGCGAGTCCCGGGAACAGCTTGCTGCAGTCCTGGGAGCGCTGGCCTGAGGGTGGCGTCGGCCCGTGTTGGGAGGGGAGGGGCGCCCTCTCATCCCTGGGAGCCCGAGGGGTCCCAGCTGGTGTCCGCTCCGCGGGGAGACCGCGTGGCGGGGCCCCTCCCCCGGCCGCCCTCAGCGGCCTGAGCCTCGCCGACCTGCACCGGGAGGCCGTGGGCTCACACGGCCCATCGCGCTGCTGCAAACAGCCCAGGATGCAGAGCCTGGCTGGGCCCGGCCGTCGCTGGGGACCCGGCCGCAGCCCCCAGGCCCGGCGGGCGGCGCTGGCCCTGGTGTTCCCATTGGTTCCCCCAGCGACAGGCAGGGGGGCCACCAGCAGGCGCCTCCCGTGCTGACCGAGCCCCAGATGGCCGGGCCGGACCCCTCTCTGGGGGCGAGGCTGGCGGGCGCCACGGCAGGGCTCCGCCGGGGCCCGCGCTGCTGCGTCCGACGGTGGCCGCCACCTCCTGGGTGGACGGTGGGTGGGGACGCGCGTGGTGGGCAGAGGCGGAAACCGGGTCCTGTGCTCTCGCCCGCAGCTCCCCCTGCCCCCGGGGGACCCGGCGCCGCGCCCGCAGGAGAGGGGCGCCCCGGGCCCCCCCGACGTCCCGGCCGAGGGCCCCCCACCCGCCGCCGGCGAGCTGCGGAGCCCCGCGCGGATCCTGGCTTTCCACCGGGAGCTCAGGCAGAGCCTGGGCAGCGGCCCGCGGCCCCGAGAGCCCGCGCCGCAGGGACGAGAGGCGTCGCCGTGCGAGTCCACAGCCGCCTCCGCGAGCGTGTGAAGCAGGTGCGGCCGCCGGCCCCGCTCAGCACGGCCTCTGCCCGCGGAGCCTGGAGGGACGCGGCCTGGCCTGGCGTGGACCCCCCGACCACCTTTGTCAGAGCGAAAGGGGTGCTGGCCGCAGCCGCGAGCGCTGGTCCGGCGATGTCTGCCGGGCATGAACTGTCCCCCCCCCTCCCTGCCCCCCCCCCCCCGGCGGCGGGAACCGGCGATGGCTGAAACCGTCTTGCTCGTCCCGGGGAAGCGGCCAGGGTGTAGGTGGACCGCAGGTGTCCGCGGGGCTGGGCTCCGTTGCCCCCGTCCACCCTGGAGGCTGGTCTGCGCTCCCGGCCTGGGCCCCCCCGCGTCCTACGAGATGACCGTCCGCCCAGCAGAGGCCCGGCCAGGGAGCGCGCTTCAGACATGGAAGCCCCCCAGCTCGCTGCCCGGCCGCCCCGCTGATGGGGGCGCCCCCCTCCCCTGGCCACTGCTTCTGGCGGCCCCCAGAGGCAGCGGCGGGCGCCGGGGCGGGAGGGCAAGTCCGCTGGAGCCGAGCCTGGCGCTCAGGGGGGCTGGGCGGGGCTCGAGCGCCGGTCACTGCCCGGTGCTGGCGCGTGAGGGCGGGAAGGGGCGGTGGGCTCGGATTGGGGGCGCAGGAGGCTATTGAGAGGGCCGTGAGCGGAGGCCCCTGGCCTGGCCGCACGGGGTGGGGGCGGCGGCCGTGCAAAGGCCCCGAGGCAGGAAGCTGAGGGCTGGGCGTGTCCACGGAGGCGGCTGTGAGGCGGCCCTCGCCAGGCCGACTTTCAGGGGCCACCGCCCCGTCCCCGCCCAGCACCCCGGGACCCTTGCCCTGGACAGCAGGACCCAGCATGGAAGGACGCCTCCACCCTGAGGCCAGGCCCCCCAGGAAGATCCCTGGGGCCCCCCCACCAGGCCCCTGAGCCCAGGCTCCAGGCGGCTCACCTCGCCCTTGGGGAGGGAGAGGGGAAGGTCAGGGCGTCTGTGCCCGGCTGGCAGCCTCCGTCCTGCCAGGACAGGCCTGGGCCCTGGGCGGCCGGCCAGGCGCACTCACCCCAGCGCTGTTGCTCCCGGGCCCCCCCAGACCCCCCAGGCCCCCCCCCGCGTCTCGTCCACCCAGCCGTGGCGTGGGCGCGGCGGGCGGGTTTATCCCGAGGGCTGTAAGAAGGCCCGAGCCTGGGCCGCAGCACACGAGCCCGGCCCCAGCGGGCCATGCCAGGCTCACCCGGTGACTGCCGTGTGTGTGCGTGTGTGCGCGTGTGCACATGTGTGCGCATGCGTGTGCGCCTGGGGGGGGCGGAGGGAACCCAACACAGGAGGCGCAGCCCTTCTCTCCCCCCAGGGAGGCTGTGACCTGCAGGCTGATGCGGCCAGCGAGCTGCACACGACCCCGGGCCTCCAGGGCGCGGCCAGCCGGCCGGCGCGGACAGCGCTTCGTCAGCCCCTGCCAGCCGGAGCTGGGCTGCCCCGTCCCGCCCACGGGCTCCCAGGCGCTCAGAGGGCTGCGGTGGTCCAAGCACAGCCTCTCCCTGCTGTGCGGGTCACAGCCCGGCCCTCGGGGAAGCACTGCCCCTGGCGGCCTAGCGTCTCTCAGCAGACGCTTCCCGGGCACCTGGGGGGCAGGGGGGGCCGCAGGGCTCCCCCTCGGGTCCCCGTCCTCCGGGAGAGGCAGGCAGGCCGGGAGCGCAGGGCACGCCGGGCAGGGAGGAAGGCAAGGTGCAGGGGTGCGGAGTCAGGGCTGGTCAGGGAGGGCTTCCTGGAGGAGGTGCTGGCAGACAGAGGCCCGGAGGTGGGCCTAACTGCCAGGGAGCAAGGCCTTCCGGGCGGAGGCCTGGCAAGGGGGTGGACATAGGGGCCTCTGGTCCCAGCGGAAGGCTCCGGGAGACGCTGCTGTCTTCCAGGCCCCAGTGCCCTCAGCAGACGGTGTCTCTCGCCTGTTGTGTTTCTGCTGCTAGACCCGCGTCCGTCGTGACCTCGCGGGGACATGTGTGAGGACCCAGAGGAGGGGTTGCCGGGTCAGGGCAGAGACAGGCTGTGGCCTGGGTGGCCCTGGCCGTCCACTCCCGCCTGCTTTGAGGTCGTACGCTGCTGGCCCCCCTGGCAGCGCTTGGGCCCCCGGTACCCCCGACACCCGCTGGGCTGTGTCCACTCGATTCAGCTTCTGCAGCGTGAGCTTCTGCGGTGGGGCTTTTAGGCCAGGACGAGCAGGGAATGGAGCTGAGGTTCCTTCTCCTGCCCTGAGCTCCAAGTCTGGGTCCTGGCACAGAGTCCTCGGGCCGTGTCTGCATCCTCCATCCCCACACAGGCCACGCAGCTGCACACCTGCCCCCAGCAGGACCCCAAGAGACTGAAAGGACAGCGACCATGAAAATGCAGAGGCCGGAACAGCGAGGAGAGAATAGGTGCTGTGCCAGGCACTGAGGCCAAGCGACTGTGACCATTGGATGGAAAAGTTAGGTCTGAGCTTCCTGGTAGCCAAGGCGAAAAGGGCATAACGCAGGTTCACGGCACTGACTTCCCAAGGCAGGAAGCACATCTGGAGCCCTGCCCTCTGCGCCCTGCAGGCCGTAAGCAGAGGGACGGGACTCCTGTGCCCTGACTCACCACGGCCTCAGCGGAGGGGGGAGGGCGCGTCTGCTAGAAGCTGCTCCGGGCCTCTGCGTGGGCCAGGGGCCCACGCCTTGCCTGACGAGCGCCTCACGGCTGCCCGGACAGAGCTCTCACTCGCCCTGTGCGGATGAGGTCCGCTGTCCAGGTTTGCTCACAGATGTAGACTCAGCTCTTGGCCGCTCAGCACCGCTCAGCGCCCAGCCCCTGCCCACACTGCCCTCTCAGCCTGGAGCTGAGGAAGGGGCGGAGCTCGGGAAGCCTGGAGTTTCCGCTCCTCATGACCCCTACTTGCATCCTCTGCCCTGCCCCCCAGCGCACGCACATGCACAGATGTGCACGTACATACAAACATACATGCGTGCAGCACACGTGTGCACACACGCCCTTTCTCTTCCCCACTCTAAATCTCAGCCGAGTGCGCCCTCCAGCCTCCAGCCCCAGGGCCCAGCTCCAGAGTAACCGCATCGGGGACAGGTGCACGGGGGAGGGGAGGCTGGGGGAGGGGACCCCACGCTGCCCCAGGCTGCTGCTCCCAGCCCCACCTGCCCCCAGGCCCGGGGCAGGGGGTCACCCTGGCGTTTGCTGCCCCTGGCTCAGACCCCAGAGTCAATCTCCCCCCGGACGCCCTGGGGGAGCTACAGACAGGGATGAGCGGGAGGTGGGGGCGGTAGAGCCCCCCAGGGTGAGCCCTCCTGGGTGCAGGCCCGAGTCCGTGGAGACTCGGGGGGACGAGGCCGGAAGGAGGCGTGTGCTGCGAGGATGGGACCTTCTCGGGGTGCGGCAGGCTTGGGGGCCGCCCTGGCTCTGGGCTGTCGCTGCGCACGTGTGCATCATGGGGGCTGCAGCGGGGTCTCGGGGGTTTCTGGCCGGCTTTTGTTGGCGGAGGCTGAGCTGAGCCATCAGCAGGGCCTGGGTCCTTGCCCCGGGCTGGCCCCGTCGCGCTCATCTTGTGCGTTTCCAGACCGGGTCTGGCAGCGGGAACGGACGACGACAGGCGAGAGGCACCGTCTGCTGAGGGCACTGGGGCGCGGAGCCTTCCGCTGGGACCAGAGGCCCCTATGTCCACTCCTTCGCCAGGCCTCCGCCTGGAAGGCCTCCCTCCCTGGCAGTCAGGCCCACCTCCGGGCCTCTGTCTGCCAGCACCTCCTCCAGGAAGCCCTCCCTGACCAGCCCCGACTCCGCACCCCTGCACCTTGCCTTCCTCCCTGCCCGGCGTGCCCTGCGCTCCCGGCCTGCCTGCCTCTCCCGGAGGACGGGGACCCGAGGGGGAGCCCTGCGGCCCAGCCCTCACCTGCCGGTGAGGGGGACACGGGAAGGCCATGCGTCCCCAGTCCCGCCCCTGTCCTGAGACCCCGCCTCAGCCCCGGAGAGACCGCCCTCCTCTTTATTCCCAGTGGACCGAGGGGAGGTGACTGCGGCCTCTTGGCCACTCCCTGCAGGGGTGGGGGGCAGAGCCACGCCCACAGCTGCCCAGGCGCGGGGCGAGGCCTGGGCCTGCGGACTCAGCACGAGGACGTCTGTGCTGCCCCGAAGAGTGGCCAGGGCCCCCTGGAGCCGCCTGAGCCTGGCAAAGGCCGTGGCGTCCACTGTCCGCGAAGGCCGCTGGGAGGGCCGGGCTCTGAGGCCGAGAGCGCCTCCGCGGCTCCCTCCAGGCCCTGCACTCGCTCCCTGGCACGGCTGGCGCGGGCGACTGTGTGTCCAGGGTCTGAGGTCACCTGCGGGGCTGCGGGGGGCGGGTGTCGCTGTCCCCCTGTGCCCCCCCCACTGTCCCTGGGCACGAGGGTCGTGTGCAGAGCCGCGCAGGCTCAGCGCACGGGGCCCCGCTCTGCCCTCTGCCGGGGCCTCGGGCGGGCTCTGCCAGGGCGTGGCGGTGTCCGGGGAGCAGCTTCCCTGCTGGCTCACGCGGGGCCGGGGTGCGCCCGCCTGGAGGGGACGGGCCGCACGGAGCCCCTGGCCCCCACCGCCGCTCTGCTGAGCCGGCCGGAGCTGCCGAGCAGTGACGGGGGGCGGGGCCTGGCCGGAGCCGGGCGCCCCGAGGCCTGCCCTGCCCTGCCCTGCCCTGCCCTGCCGGTCAGGCCCCGGGTAGGGTGGTCGGGCTTCCGCCCGGGCTCCCGCACAAGTTCCTCCAGGCTCGGGGCCTGGGCGGGGCAGCGCGTCTAGATGCCCACCCGGGCGAGGGCGGGCGGGCGCGAGTGTGCACAGAGGGCAGCTCCGAGGCAGGACGGGCAGCTGCAGGTCCAGACGAGTCTGAGGGGACTGAGAGGCGCTCGGAGAGCGCTCCCGGCGCTCCCGGGGGGCGGGGGGCTCCCCCAACAGCCCCAGGCCTGCCTGCAGGCCCACCCGACCCGCAGCAGCTTGCAGCCACAGCCCTGGAGCCCGTGCCCCTCGCAGAGGCCCTGCGCGCCCGGCGGCCGCAGCATGGTGCCTCCCGGTCGGCACCGTCTGGTCACTGCCCGGCTCGGAGCCCCCCTTTGCGCCTCACACCCGGGGCGCCCGCTGGGCTCTGCTCGGGCTGAGCGCGTGGCCTGCGGACGGGGCCTGCCTTCCCCGCGGGACTCTGGGCATCGCCCTCTGCCCGGCCGGCCGCCGTGGCCCTGGTGGGCGGCGAGCGGCTGGCACCGCCCCTCCGGGCCTCGGTGCGCGAGCGTCCATCGGCCGGGACCCGACTCGGCCCCGCGTGGCAGGTCAGGGGCAGCGGAGGCGGAAGCCCCAGCGCCGCCGGCCGGGGTCCATCCAGCCGGGCCTAGGCCGGGTCAGCCTGACCCCCGGGGAGGCCCGTGGGCGCCCGCCGCCTTCCTCACGCGGCTCCGCGGCCACGTCTGCCGTGAGCAGCGCCCGGCAAGGCCGCGTCCCCGTGGGACACGCTCTCGTGGGCGCGGGGTGAGAACCTGCTCAGAACAGGCACGGGGGGGTTCCCCCCAAAGTCCCCGCTCCCCCCTCTGCGTGGCCTCCTTCCGGCTCTGCCTCCCGGACGTTCCCGGCTTCTCCAGACCATCCGATGGAAACATCCAGAAGCTAATAAAGGCTCCTCCCTGTGGCCGGGATTGCCAGGCGCTTGGGGTCTTTTCCCTCGAGGGGGGAGCGTGAGGCCCTGTCCGGGTCTGGGGTCCCCCCAGGGCAGGACTCGCGGAGTGCAGGGGACGGGGGTGGGGGTGGGGGGCGGCGCTGGCTGGTGAACCAGCCCACTCACCCCCGGCTCGTGCAGAGGCCCCAGGAGGAGTTGTGGACTCGGATGAGGGGGGGCTCGGAAGGCCGCGGGGCCCCCGCCCCCCCTGGGCAGCCCCTCT
Organism: Uropsilus gracilis; assembly: GCA_004024945.1. NCBI lineage: Eukaryota > Metazoa > Chordata > Mammalia > Eulipotyphla > Talpidae > Uropsilus > Uropsilus gracilis. The sequence goes on along the minus strand of PVHY01031988.1, from coordinate 1,525 downwards.
GCTCCCCGGGGCGCACGGAGCCATGGACGTCCCCACGCGGCACTCGGAGCCCCCTGCACGGGGTGAGTGCGCTGCGGGCTCCTGCAGGGCCGGCGTGGGGCAGCCAGGTGAGCTTCCGAGGGCCAGTCTCAGCCGCGACGGGACCAGCGTCCAGCAGCCCTGGAAGCCCGGCGCCCGTCCGGTGGAGCCGCCCCGGAGACTGTGGGTCAGAATGTGCTTACTCAGCGAAACCTCCGCTGCTTCCTGGCAGCAATGCCGGGTGGGGGAGGGGCGGGCGGGGGAGGGGCTCGGAGGACAGGAGACCTGCCTGGTGGAAGGGCTTGGGGATCTCAGACGCGGTGGCGGCGCTGGTCTTCCGTCAGGGTGGTTTGCACCGCCCGGCCGGGCGCGGGCAGAGGCCTGGTGCCCTCGGCGGCCACGTGAGCCTCGGCCGGTGCCCAGCGGCCCTTCCTGTGAAGCAGGCTTTAATAAGGAGTCAGGGCAAGGGAAGGGCGCTTGCGAGTCTCTCCTATCTCCCTGGCTGCACCCCAGAAGCTCCCCCAGCCCCCCCATCCCGGGCCGCGTCCCCCTGCCGCGATGTGAAAGGCGGGGTCCGTCCCTGAAGCGCGAGCCCCTCCAGCCCCGTCCAGCTCACCCCTCATCCAGGCCAGCCCGGCCTGGGGCGCCCAGCGGCTCTGGGCGTGGGAGCCGGGCCAACCCCGCCCCCCGCATCTCCCGCCTCCACGCTGCTGCCTCCCAGCCTTCTCTCAGTCACCACCGGACCCACAGGCGCCCGCCCCGCGTCTCCAAGGAGCAGGGAGAGCAGAGGACGAGGCTGGGGGAGAGAGAGATGGCCAGTAGGCCCTCGCCTGCAGCGGGTGCGGTGCTCCGAGCCCAGGGGCGTGGAGCGGCTCCAGGCAAGGCGAGGGAGCCCTGTGGGCGGCGAGCACCAAGCGCAGCCGCCGTGACCCTGCAGGGGCAGACAGGGCCTGGAAGATGGTGATGGGGGGAGATGCCCTGTCCAGGCACTGCCCTGCCCAAGGCTCCGCCCATCCAGGCCACACTCCCTTAGGGCTTTGCCCCATCCAGGCCTCGCCCATTCAGGCCCCGCCCATTCCAGGCTCCACCCCTTCAGGCTCCACCCCTGTCAGGCTCCACCCCATCCAGCTCCACCCCATTCAGGCTCCACCCCTTCAGGCTCCTCCCCTTCATGCTCCTCCCCATTCAGGCTCCATCCATTCAGGTGCCGCCCATCCAGGCCCCACTCCTTTAGGGCTTTGTCCCATCCAGGCCCCGCCCATCCAGGCCCCGCCCATTCCAGGCTCCACCCCTTCAGGTTCCTCCCCCTTCCGGCTCCATCCATTCAGGCTCCGCCCATTCAGGCCCCACCCCCTCCAGGCTCCACCCCTGTCAGGCTCCACCCCATCCAGCTCCACCCCATTCAGGCTCCTCCTCCCCACTCAGGCTCCACCACTTTCCAGGCTCCACCCACTCCAGGCCCCACCCCTTAGGCCCCACCCCCAGGCCCCACCCCTTCAGGCCCCAC
>PVHY01031987.1:0-12202 GCA_004024945.1 Uropsilus gracilis | reverse complement strand
CTGACCCGCGCCGGGAGGGGGAGGGGAGGGGGCGCGCGCCCTCCCGCGGGAGGGGGGCAGGGCCGGGGGCTCACATGCCGGGGGGCGCGGGGGCGCGGGGCGCGGGGTCCGGCCGCGGCTGAAGCGCGAGCAGCGCGGACGGCGCCGGCTTCAGCACCGCGGACAGCTCCGGAGGCGGGAGGCGCGCGGAGGCTTAACCCCTTGGCGTCCTGCGCCGGGCGGCGGCGAGGGGGCCGGGCAGGGGGGAGGGGGCCGGAGGGGAGGGGAGCGCGGCCCCCTTGGCGGGAGGAGGGGGAGGGGCGAGGCGCGGAGGGGGGAGGAGAAGGGGAGGCACTTCCGGTCTGGGCCCCCCCTTAACCCCCTCCCCCCTCCAGAGCCCTCCCGCGCAGGTGCAGAGCGAGGAGAGCGGCGAGAGAGGGACGCAAACACCACACAAGACGCCCGGCCACCGCGTGCGCGGAGGGACGCACGGACGCGGCCCACTGCGCGGGCAGGGCCGCCACGGAGAGGCCTGGGGGGGCAGACAGCCCCCCACCACAGGCAGACGCGACGCACCCCAACGCAGCCGGGAAGAGCCAGGAAGGGAAGGCCGAGGCAGTCAGGCCCAGGCTGGATGGACCGCACCAAGCCTCACGAAGCGGCCGCCCTCGGGGAGAGGGGGGGTCTCAGCTGGGGCAGGGGCAGCAGGGCAGACAGGGTCAGGGCGAGCAGGGGACAAGCCAGGGGACAAGCGGGAGGAGCGCTCAGGCATGCCAGGGAGAGCAGCACAGAGGGCTGGGGTGGGGAGGGGTGGGAGGTGCGCTCTGGGTGTGGGGGGAGGCCCCAGGCGGAGGGACCACCAGCTCCATCCAGCCACAGAGCCGGTGAACCCCGCATGAGAAGACCCAGAGACACGGATGGAGAGATGGAGACAGAAGCAGAGGCTGATGGGGAAACTCAGGGCAAGGGGGACCTCGATACTCACCCGGTGCCCAGAGCCGGAGACGTGCCAGGTGAACACGCACAATGGTCAAGCGCCTCGGACACTCGGGGGGCAGGGTGGCACCCCAGCCCCACCCTCGCCCCATGTCGCCATTTCTCTCCCCCCTTCGGCCCCTCACCCGTCCCCACTGGCCAGACACAGACACATGGGTTTGGACACATTTAATGGAAGGATGCTACGGACAAGGAGCCCCTTCCCTGGACTGGGGGGTGAGGGGAGGCAGCGGGTGTGGGGAGGGGGCTGTATCCTCTCAGAGACCCATCTACGACCACTGCCCTGCCTCGCTCTCCCAAAGCCCTGGTGGTCTCCCCTCTTCTGTCCTCCCTCCCCCAATACCCGGGGTCCCGAGTTCCGGATGCAAACGCATGCACATGTTTCCTGCTGAAGGCACACGCACGGGACATGCAGACAGACGAGGCAGGCTGTGCGGGGCCCACCTGCCCAGACGTGGGCTGGGACATAACAACCTCTCTGGAAACACCTGCCCGCGGACTCAGACACACAGACGCAGAGAGACAGGAGGACGCAGAGCCAGCAGCCGTGCAGTCAGTCACAACCGTGCACGCGTGAGGCAGGAGCAGCGGCCCCGGGCGCCGCCCACAGGGGCTCGGAACTGCAGCCACACATGCGCACACACAAGGGGCAACACGTCTGCAGGACAGGCGCTGGACCTGGCAGGGGACTGACTGGGGCTGAGGGCGTGCACCCACCCCCCCACCCCTGGCACCCCCTTCCTGACCCATCCCCCCTCCCCTCCCCTCTCACCTCCCTGGGCCAATCCCATCCATCAAGCTTCAGAAGCAAGTCAGCCAGCAGCCGGGAGGGGAAAGGTGTCAGTGTGCCCTCTCCCGCCCCGCCCGCCCGGCCAGGCTCGGTCTGCCCACCCCCCACACCGCAGGTGACCAGCTAGGGATGTAGACACTTCCACTGCACAGGGACAGCACGGAGATGGGGCACGTGACAGAGACCAGGGTCTCCAGACAGCCACACACATCAGCGGCCCCCGCCCGCCCTGTCCACCCACAGGGCCCCTGCTGCTCGGGGCTGGGCGGTGTCTGTGACCACCGAGGAGGGGGTTGGGTTGGGCTGTGTTGGCTGAAGCCCAGGCCACCTTCCCGGAGCCCTGGAGCAAACCCTAGGAGAAGCGGACCCCACAGGGACATCGGAGGTGGTGGGCAAACCTGAAGGTGGAGCAGGAAGGGGGGTGGGGTAGGGGCCCCCGCAAGGGGGTAAGGACATTTACCTTGGGGCGTCAAAGCTGTCATAGGAGCCCACGGTGTAGTGCCGGAAGAGTCGCTTTGCTTTGTCGCTGCGACTTTCTGCAGGGGGACAAAGGACAGTGCTGGACCCTCGCTCTGGAAAGCCACCAGCCCAGACTCAGGGCCCCTGGCCCAGCCTTCCCACCTACCTCCCAGCACGCCCCCCCAAGGAGGGGAGGGAAGGCAGAACAGGAGGGGGTGGCTCCTCAGTACCTTGCTTTCCCTCCTGGGAGCGGTTGGCCACCTCCTCCAGGCAGTCGGAGGGGAACCAGCCAACGCGACCTTTGACCTGGCCTTCCCAGAAGCCTCCTTCCCCGATGCTGAGCACTGTGCAGGGAGCGGGGACAGAAAAACATCTTAGTTTCCCTGCAGCCCCCCAGCCCCCCCCCCACACACAGGGCACCTCCAGCCCCCACCTGGGTGCCTGGCCCCAGAGCACCCCTGATAAGTGTGCTGAGGAAGGAGCGGGGCCACACCAGGCCACCCTGCTCGCCGGCTTCCTGACCCAAGGAGCGGCCTTGGAGGGGCACCAAGGGAGGCTGCCACCCATGGGTCCCCAGCCTCAGGCCACAGCTTCCACAGGTGATGCTCAGGCCTTCCTGGGCGCCCAGGTCCCCTCCCGTGCCCACCACTGCCTTGCCAAGCCCCCGCCCCCTCACCCCCCACCTCCTTGACACGTCCCCCTTGACCCTCCCCCCATGTCCCTGCTGCCTCGGGACAGACCAGAGCCACCTCTGTCCCCCAGGCACAGGCTGAGCCCTACCGCTCCCTAGCCCTACCCCACCACCGACCACCCCTGTTTGCGGGCACCATCGGCTGAGGACACAGCGAAAGCCCGCACATCCCAGCTTTCGCATGGGGTTTGCCCCGCCCTCCCGGTGGGGAAAGGGGGGTTCGGGAGCCCGAGGCTCTGGAGGGACCCTGGTGTGAGTACAGCGCCGGCTGTCTCTGCCCCCAACGTCTCGCCACGCGGCCGGCCAAAGCTTTGGGGCCACCAGGGCGTGTGGGTCAGGCTGGGTGGCCGAGGCGCCCACCCCTTTCTCCTCCTGCATCCTCCTGCCTCCTCCAGCATCTCCCGGGACGCACCCAGCCGACCCTTCGCGCCCCCCTCACTCACTCATTCCACCTGCCCCCCAGCTGCTGACAACAGCTTTCCTGGTGTAGCGACCACAGCCAGGGCCTGGGCCATCCCGGGCCATGGGGGTGCTCGTGGGGTGCACCCCCACCCCCAGAGGGGCCTGGAGGGAACCGAGCAGAGCAGAGGCTCACGGTCAAGGGGAGAGCAGGGCCGTGCCCGGTGGTCTGGGCCAGCAGTGTATTCCGAAGCAAATGCTTCTTTGGAGCGGGCTGAGTGGGGCAGAGACGTCAGGGCGGGCAGAGCCGGCTCCTGGCTGCGGAGGCTCCAGGCGGGCGAGCGTGGGCAGACCCAGCAGTCTCCTCGCCATGGGACGTGGGACGGGGGTCAGAACTCAAGGGGAAGCGGACGGGGGACTGGAGTGGGACAGGCAGGCGGACTCCACGGCTCCTGGGAACTGAGGGGCTGAGGGGAGCTGGGGGAAGAGGGGTGCCAGGGGAAGAGGGGAGCCAGTGCCAGGCTCCAGGAGCAGGAGCAGGGCCTCACCCCAGAGAGCTGGGGGCAGGGTCTCTGAGGTGGGGGGGAGAGGAGGCACCTGTGGAGGGGCATGTACCCTGGGAGGCCCGTGGGTGGGGGTGGGGCGGCCTGGCAGGCGAGGCCTGAGCTCTGGAAGCGAGGGAACCGCTGCCCTGAGCTGCTACTTCCTCAGGGCGCGGGGCTGCTGGTGAGGCGGGGGGTCTCCAGCTTGAGAGCATAGCACCCCACCATCTGCTGCCTCGGGGCCCCTCACCCAGAGCCCCGGCTGGCTTGTCATGCTGGCGGAGTTTCCCAGCCACACACGTGGCCCCCCAGTCAGCTCCTGCCTCTGCCCACTCACCAGCCCACGTGAGCTGCGCAGGCCTGGAGACCCGTGACCTTGACATCAGGGGTCAGGCTTTGAGGAGACAGAGGAAGCAGCAGGGGCAGCCACTCCCCACCCCTCATCCTCTCCCCCACCTGTCCAGTTCCACTCAGACCCTGCCCTGCGGGAGGATGGGCTGGCTGCCACACGCAGTGGGGTGTCTCCCCAATTTCCCCAAGCCTGGCTGTGTGGGGGGGAATGTCCTAAGGGCTGCTCTGAACTGGGTTCCCTGGCCTCACTGCCTCCCCTCTCACAGATGAGGAAACCGAGGCCCAGCAGGTTGCTGGGTGGGGCTGGGGGGGGGAGGGGAGCTGCCGGGCAGCCCAGCGCCTGATGGGAAGCCTGCGGATCCCCCAGCCAGGAACAGCCACCAGCTGCCTGCACGTGGGGGCAGCGGCCATGCCTTCCAGATGCAGCAGGGAAACCAAGGCAGGTGCACCCCGACAGCAGCAGCTGCGGTTTCGGGGGCCCAGGCTTGACCGCCATCTGGGTCCCTGAGGACACTGCAGTGGGTGGGGGAGGCGGGGGCTCAGCCCCAAGTCTGCACAAGAGGTCAGGGCCAGGGGGGGAAAGCCCCTTCACTGTGTGAGGCTCTGCCTCCTCCCCTGCCTCCTGGGCCCCACCCACCCATGGGGAGGGGGTTCCAGCCGCATCCCGCCAGGCACAAGCTATGCCCCTCAAATGCTCAGGTCTGGCCTCCACACCACCTCCTGGGGGCACCTTGACCACCCTTCTGGCTCCTTGCAGGTGGAGGGGCTGCCTGGCTCTGCAGGCTCCTAGGCCCCCCAGGTCCTCAGACCCCCCAGGCCCCCCAAACCCCCCAGGCCCCCCAGGCCCTGGCTTACCTTTGATCTTCTCCCCCTTGCTCAGGGAGATCTCCCCTTCACCCTGGGCCTGGTAGGACTTCACCGCCATGAAGGAGCGCCCGGGCACGGCCGAGTAGAGCTTCCTGCGCCTGCCGCGGCTGCCCAGGGAGCCCCCGGGGCCCCCCGAGCCCCCGGTGCCGCCGGCCGGCCCTTCCCGGGGCGTCCCGCTGGAGCTGCACACACAGAGGGTGTGAGAGGCAGGGCCAGCGGGCAGCAGCCCCTTGGGGTGGGGGAGCTGGGGCTTCAGGGTGAGGGAGCAGGACTGAGGGGCCTCCCGGCTCCGGCGTCCTGGTGGGGAGAGGGTGTTCGGGGTGCCCCTATCTGTCCTCCGCCGCCCCAGCCCCCTCCTGCCCCAGGCTTCCGGCTCCGGCCCCCCACGGCCCCCACGCGTGCTGCCTGAGGCCGCCTGTGAGGCCACTCCAGCTCCCTCCTGGGCCCTGGCCAACTCCCGGGCCCCCATTCCCAGCCTCCCATGGCCTGGCGGCCCAGCATGGGCACCACATAAGTGCCCAGTAAGCTGCCCGCTGCCCCCAGCCTGGCGCTCTGGCCCTCCCGCCCAGCCCTGCCCCAGCTCCACCTGCACCCAGCCGGCTCTGCTTCCTCTCCCTGTCCCTGTCTTTCTGTCTGTCCATCCGCAGGGACGGCTGCTGACATCTCTTTTGGGGGCTCCCCACCCCCAAGGCCCTCGCTCGGAGCTGATGCCCAGCTACCCCCGGTTGCGACAGGGGCTCAGGGCCCTGCCCACCCCAGGCAGCAGGAGCCTTGTGGGGATGGGGGAGGGGAGGATGAGCAAGCCGGAGGCCATGGGGGAGGGAGGAGCAGGGGCTGGGAGGGGAGAGCAGGGGGGCTGTGGGGTGCACCCGAGGGTCAGGCCGCCTCCCTACCTGGGCCGCCCCCGAGGCTGCCTCTTGGTCTCCTCCGGGTGCCTCCCTCGGGATGGGGAGCGGGCACGGGCGCCCCGGGGGCTGCTGGCGCTTCGGAGGGTCCCGCTGCTGAGCTTGGTGCTGGGCGCCGTGGGCGGAGGCTGGCCCTGGGGCGTCGAGGCAGAGCCGGCCCCGGAGGACGGGGCGCCCGGCGCGGCGAAGACCATCCAGTCAGGCAGCGCCATGCTGGTGTCGCTGTTGGCTCGCAGCAGCGCGGGGGGCACCGTCAGCCCGGCGCCCGGGGGGCCCCGTCGGCGGACTGCGTACTTGGGGGACTCCTGGAAGGGCACTGAGAGGACACAGGGGTGGGGGGGCAGTGGGACGGTGAGGGGGTACAGGGGCAAGAGGACACGAGGGGAGAGACAGATGAGGACACGCGGGGAGAAAGAGACAGATGAGAAAGAGTGGGGGGCCTGGGGTCCCCCCGACCACTCATCAGACATTCGAGGTCCTCCAAGGCTTTCTGGATCCCGACCAGGCTCCCGAAGCCAACCCACGTCCCCGGACCCACCTCCACCCCACCCCAGGAGCCCCGCGGGCACCCCTCAGCCCAGTCCCCCCAACTTACCCACGTCCTGTTCTCGATGGTTTCGGATCAGCTCCCCCAGCTCGAAATTCCCAGCAATCACAGCCACCTGCCGAGAGGGGGTACAGGGGCGCATCAGGAGAAACAGCAACAGTGTGACACCCCTGGCCAGCTGTCACCTCCACCGGTCACCCCAAGTCTCCACCCCAGTCCTCTGCCTCCCCGCCCCCCTGCCTCCCCCCCCTCGGGCCCCCACCCCCAGCTGAGCCAGCCCAGACCTGGAATGGAGTCTGGCCGTTGTTATTCTTCACGTCCTTGCTGGCTCCGCGGTAGAGGAGGATGCGGGCACAGGTCTCCTGAGGAGGGCGCCGGGCACCGGGAGGGAAGAGACCGGGTGAGCAGGAGTGGGCGCCCGCCTGTGCGTGCACAGGGCTCTGGGGCAGGGACCTGGGACCCAGCTGGCCGGGCAGCAGCCCGCAGGGGCCACCGGCCCGAAAATGCAGCCTGGGTGTCGAGCACCCCCGATTTCCAGGGCTGAGCATGAAGGAGATGGTTTAAGTCTCTCGAATCAATGTCGCGCCCGTCACACATCGAAGCCATGCTGTTCTGCAGACACCGGGTTAAATACGACGGGGTGTAACATTAATGCCACTTCTTCCTGGTGTTGGCAGTGGCTTCTGGGACATTTGAACTGACACGCGGAGCCAGTTGTGGTGGTGCGTGACTTTAATCCCAAGCCTAGGATGGGAGGCTGAGGCTGGGGATCGCTTAAGTCCGCGGGTTCGAGACCCGCCGGGGGCACCATAGTGAGTCCTAGTCTCAAAAAATAACTGGGCACGGTGGCGCGTGCCTGTCATCCCAGCTACCTGGGAGGCTGAGGCTGGGGATCGCTTGAGTCCGTGGTACCCTGAGCAACGAGAGTCTGCGGTTCCCCGGGCAACGCAGCGAGACTTAGCCTCAGAAATAATGGATTAATTAACAATTAATTGATTGATTAATGATTAATTAATTAATTAATGGCACGTGTGACCCGTGTGAGGTCCCACTGGGCGGGGCTCACTCGAACCAGGTATACTCAATCTCCGCAGCTCTGACCTGGGGGAGGGCAGTTCTCCTCCGGGGTGGGAGGGGGGTGAGAGGATGGGGGATTGTCCAGCCGCTTCCGGCCTCCACCACTAGAGGGCGGTAGCGCTCCCTTCCCCCATCAAGACAACCAAGTCGTCGTCAGCCTCCACCAAAGGCGCCAGGGCCTCCAGGTGAGAGTCTCCCAGGCTGAGGGAGGACCCAGGTGTCGCCAGCCAGGTTCTCAGCACGTCCGAAGCCCGCGAGCGCCAGACAACTCCACCAGGCCGAAGCCACCGCCTCTGCTTCCCCGACAAAGGCAGCTCCAAGGTCACCGGGCCGCGCAGGGCTCCCGGCGTCCAGGTGTGTCTAGTTCCCAAAACGCTGCTCTCGGCCACACACCCTGCCAGACCCAGAAGGAAGGGGGCACGCACCATGGGGACAGCGGGGTCCCAACGGCCATCTCCACCCAGATGGACGCCTAACCAGTTCCTCTCACTCTGGATCAAAGCTACAAGGCGAGCCAGGCACGTGCCTTTAAGCGCAAGCCTATGAAGCGCAGCTGGGAATGGGAATCGCTTGAGTCCGCGGGTTCGAATCCTGCCCGGGGCAACCCAGCGAGACCTGGTCCCAAAAAATAGCTGGGCGTGGTGGCGCGCGCCTGTAATCCCAGCTACCTGGGAGGCTGAGGCTGGGGATGGCTTGAGTCTGTGGTACCCTGGGCAACGTGAGCCTGTGGTTCCACAGGCAAAAACAGCGAGACCTAGTCTCAAAAAAGAAAGAAAGAAAGAAAGAAATCTACGAAGGCCCTCGTGTCTGGCCCGTCACCCCGCACCCCCAGTCTCATCAGCTCCATCACTGACCACCTTCCCCTGCTTCCCACACTCCAGCCACACTGGCCTCCCTGTTCTTTTCACGGGCACACTCCTGCCCCAGGACCTTAACACCTGCCGCTCCCTCTGCTCGGATTCTCTGCCCCTATCTCCGCTCCTGGCACCTTCTCACTTCATTCAGATCCTGGCTCAAACGCCACCACTTCCAAGAAGGCCTCCCAGACCACCTTGGTGCAATGAACCTGCTTTCTTGCTTTATTTGCATTTATCCGCTTTTTATTTCTGCAACACTGGTGTGGACCAGGCGCAGCACAAGCCAGTGCACATGCAGCCTCTCCATGCCAGTCTCCAGGGAACTGCCTCTCTGGTGTTGTCTGCCTCTAGCACCCCTCCCCGCAGGATCTGGCCTGAGGCCCCACTCCCCTCCCCCCCTCCAACAGGAGTCATCCAACAAGACTGGCGGCAGCGAGGGAGGGAAGCCTCCCCTTGTCTGGGCCTGGCGAACCCAGCTGGCCTCTCTGGCTCATCCAACCGGCATTCACCAAGCACACCCTGAACCTCACCAGCTCCCCAGACCAAGCCTCCAAGGAAGCTTGCTTGGGTCACTCCCCAGGACAGGCGCAGAGAGGGCAGGTCCACGCCCAAGGTCACACAGCCCGGGCGGAGCAGCTGCGCCCCTGGCACCGCCCCACGCCACCAGCACCACCTCCCCCCGGAGAAACCCCATATTTGCTGGTGTCCTCACACTTAGCTCACGGCGTTCACAATTATTTGTTTACAGGTCTGCCTCTGCACCAGACTGCGAGCTCCCCCCTCCCGAGGGCAGGCGCGCGAGCCCGCTGCAGCTGCCTTCCGGCACACAGTAGGTACACGGGAGAACACGCACGGCGGGGTGAGCAGTTCGTTTGCTCAGGCCGGTCCCTCGTGCCCCGGGACCCCCGTCCGCCTGGAAGCCGGTCCAGGTGAGTGTTCGAGCCACTGCCGGGTTTGGGAGAGGAGGCGCCATCATCCTTCACTCACACAGTCACTCAACAAACAGGGCCGGGGCAGAGTCGGGGGGACATGGCCCCTGCCTATCACAGGGCCCTGGCCTTCACTGCCGAGGCTCTGGGGCATGCAGGGGGAGGCGGGTAGGGAGGGCAGCCAGGGAGGATACTTGCCAGCCCCAGCTCTGGCCCCTCGGGGAGCTGAGTCTGGGAGGAAGAGAAGGGGAGAGAAGCAGGCAATGAAGGCACACCGGGCAGGCCCCCAGAGCCAGGAGCAGGCGCAGTAGGTGCCCGCTGGACCCCAGGGCCTTTGCACAGACCACAGAGGGGGCACACGTTGACCACAGAGGGGGCACACGTTGGACAAGCGGCTCACCCGCCTGACCCACCAGAGCGACGGTTCCCACCCGAGAATCCTTGGACCGCGTTTCCCCAGCTCAGACTAGCGGCAGGCGTGGCTCCGGGCTCCAGGCCGGCTCCTGCTGCTACCGGGGATGCTGACGTGACTATTAGCATAGCTGCCGGCAATGGACGAGCCCGCGACAGACGCCATGTCTCACCCCCTCAATGAGCTGGCGTAATCCCCACTGCTGGGTGAGGAGTGGAACCCAGACGGGGGAAGGGGCTCTGTTGGGGGGCCCTGTTGGGCCCAGGGTGGGGGCCCCTTCCCTCTCTGCGGCTTGCAGGCCTCGAGGGGCTCTGGGAGCAGGAGGGGGGACAGACGCCATTCCCTGGCAATGGGCGTGGAGCACACCACTCCCCACCACAGGCCCGCGGCCGCCGCTGGCACTGCCAAGGCAGGAGGGGCCGGGGCTGCTCTGGGAGACTTCCTGGGGGAGACGGGCTGCTGGGGCTCAGCGGCAGATGCCGTGCCCGCCCACCCAGGCCCCCGTGGCACCCCAAAGCACATGCCCCAGGGAAGCAGATGGGGGGGAACGAGGCCCCAAAGGGGGCCTGGCCTGCTGGGGACCGCCTGGGGATGGGTGGCAGAGGTGCCGGTTCATCAGGCCGAGGGCGGCCTCCCCAAGCCAACCAGGGTCCCAGCCTGCCCCCTCCTGCTGCCTTGCTCCACCCAGCCTGGACTCCAGCTAACACCTGCAGGCACCCGAGCGCCCTCTGGGGGAGGCCGTGGGCGGGCTCTCCCTCTGGCCAGCTGAGGGGGGGCGCGGGATCTGAGGACCTGAGGGGCTGCCTGGAAGCCCTCCTCCCCTTTCCCACCCCAGAACTGGGTCCACGCCCCATCTAGCTCCCGGGACTCCCCCGGGGACTCCCTGTGTCCAGCGCACACTGGGGCCTCAGCATCCGGGGTGAGCGCATGCGCAATGGTGAAGGCACCAGGGGGAGGTGCGCGGAGGCTGGTGAGGAGGCCAGGGTGGAGAGGTGGAGGGGTGGCGGTTGGGGTGCAGAGGTCAGGGGCAGGGGGTGCAGAAGCAGAGGGCACGGGGGCTGGGAAGCGTGGAGGCTGGGAGGCACAGAGGCCGGGGGCGGATGTCGGGGCGCAGAGGCCCGGGCAGCGGACGGACCTTGTTGTAGAGCGCGCAGATGTGCAGCGCTGTGTTCCCGGAGGCGTTCTGGGCGCCCGGCTCAGCCCCGTAGAAGAGCAGGTGTTCCAGGTGCTGGGAGTGGCCCCGCTGGCAGGCCTGGGGGTGGGGGGAGCCCGGGGCGTCCGTCAGACACTCAGACCCTCTCAGCCACACCGCCACCCGCGCCTCCCCTCCAGCCCAGGAAGTCCCTGCCACCCACTACGCTGCCCTGGTTCTCAGCCACTCCCAGGCTGGGTGCCCCTTGGGAGGGCCCAGAGGCCAGGCCCATCCACCTCTGGGCCAAGCTGCCCAGGCTCAGGCCCCTGGGGATCATGGGGTCACCGTCCTCTTACTGGGGCCACGCTGCCCTCATCCCCCCCAACCCCCCCAACCCCCCCCCCTGCGAAGCACACCTGGTGGATCTCCTGCCAGCCGTTCTCATCGGCAACGCCCAACTGGGCCCTGTTGTACAGCAGCAGCTCACAGCAGCGGGGGTCGCCCCCCACCATGGCCGTGTGGAACAAGGGTGTCAGACCCCGGCGGTCCTTGTAGTTGGGGGAGCCCCCAAGGTCCAGGAGTGCCTAGCAGGGGAGGGAAGACAGCTGACATGCCTGCGGGTACTGTCTCGTTCGGAGATGGGTCAGCGGCAACAGGGACCCAGGGACCCCCATTGGCCAGGGCCAAGGCCACCTCCCCTGCCAGGATGCCCTTGTGTGACCTTGAGGGGGACACCCCCCTGCGAGAACCCCCAGCCCCGGTGAAGGATGAGGGGGCTGAGAGGATGCCTCTAGGACACCCCCCCCTGCCACCCTGCCCGGCCCCCCCACCCTGGGTGACTGCCTGCTCACACGATGTGGGCACACGGGGCATGGGGTTGGGGTGCAGGAGGGCCCTGGTCAGGGCAGAAGTGTTAACAGGTGTTAACCCCAAAGACAGGGCACTAAGGAGGCCTGGGGAGGAAGGGATGCAGGCAGGTACTGCCCGGGCACTCTCTCTGGATCCAAGCACGGCAGGAGGGAGTGCAGGTGGGGGGCAGCCTTGCTCTCCTGGTGGGGCAGCTGAGGGCTCTGCACAGACCTCGGGTGAGCGCAGGACAGGGAGGCTTTGCTTTTCTGGGTTTTACTCCTGTTGGGCATAAACAGGCCGGAGTAGCAGGGCTGGTGCTGGTGGGGCGGTCCTGGGATGGGCTGGGGGCCTGTGGGCCAGGGGGAGGAGGGGATTGTGGGAATGAGGTGGACTGGGGGCCTGGGGGTGGGCAAAGAGCTT
>PVHY01031986.1:0-12214 GCA_004024945.1 Uropsilus gracilis | reverse complement strand
GCTCAGCTTGCCCCTTCAGCTTGCTGGATGCGTTCACTCGCCCACACGCTCCGACCCCGTGGTCTGCTCAGCCGTCAGCAGCCACTGATTGCCCAACGGCCAGCGGTCACTCCCTGCACCCCTGAGTCGAGGGGACGGTCAAGAGGCGTGATGCTGGGTGCTGGGGTTTTGGGGTGCTGTCTGTCTGGAGGGTGCCAGGCCCTCCTGGCGAGACTGTGAGAATGCCTCCCCCCCCACCCTGGGTAGATCAGGATGCAGGGCGGGCCTCCCTCCGCCTCCCGCCGCAGCGGCCTGGTCCTGCCGGGGCCGCCCAGCTGACAGCTGCGGCAAGGACAGCGCCCACTGAAAGGGCCCGTAATTTCCCCTGGCACGAGCCGGCGGGCCAGCTTGGGGGGACAATTAGTTCTGAGCCGAACAATGGGCGCAGCGGCACGCGCTTCAGAGATGCTGGGCGCCACAGCCCTGGCGATGGCAGCTCACGGCCGGTGGAGGAGGAATTGTCAGAGCGAAGCCAGCTGGAGGTGCAGGAAGGCCCCCCTCCTTGGAAAGCTGGGGGCCCCCCCCACCCCCAGAAGGGAGCACATAGGACCTGGACTGCTCGGAGCCAGAGTTTGGCAGACGTGGAAGACGATGCCACCTGCCAGGAGCAAAGAGTCCGGGTTGCGGATGCCGGTCTGGGGTCTGCATCGTCCCTGGGGAGACCCTTCCTCGAAGACTCAGTTTCCCCATTTGCAAAGCGCAGGGATCGCGATGCTGCAAGAGTGGAGAGATGCCGTTAAAGGCAGCGGGGGGCACCTGACACCCTGGAAGACGCCTCTAGCACCGGACATAACACAGGAGACGGTGACAGTTGCCACTGTCTCTGGGGGCAGCCGGTGTGTGCTCAGGGATCACGATCAGACCTCCAGAGGGGGCGGGGGAGGGTCTGCGCAGACCCGGCCTTGGCCAGTTTCACAGTGTCTTCTGGAGCTGTCCCGGGGGGCTGAACTTTGAGAGGTTCATTCGTCTGCGTGGAAACTCCACGGCTCCTGGCTTAATAAGACCCACGTCAGCCGAGGGCGACCCCAGACGCCTTAGACGGTGCTGCCAGGTTAATGCCTTTAACCGGCCTCCACCAGGCGAACCTTCGTTTGCTGCTTTGGTTCAGTCGGTTGGGAGGTGATCAAAGGGGCACTTAGGCATTAGACTTGTCTGGGAGCATGTCCTTGTTTTGCAATTAAATTAATTAATTGATTAATCAACCAATCAATTAATTAATTGATTAATTAATGTGAAATCAGGTGACGAAAGATCCAAAGCTGCCTCTTTCTCTCATGGTCCCAGGTTTCCGGCTCGGCCTCATACCAAGACACTCTTCCTCTTAGCTGTATAAACTCTGTCTGTCTTCGAAGGACGTATCCTGGAATATATCATACACCTCAATACCCTGTTCTGCTCTCCCTGTCTTATCTACTGGGGCTCGTGTAGGTTTCCATTCCTCAGATAAAAATGAACGCTGAAGAGGTGGTTCTGGGCACAGAGAGAAAGAGGGGTGCCTGAGAAAAGTGGTTGCCGCACCCCAACCCTGAAACACGGCCCATCCGTCCTGTGCACCCTCATTCTCTGGCCCACCAGTGTCCCCCTTTATTCCTGACGCCCCGATGCAAAGTAACAGCACAGCAGTCAGATTCACTATAAAACCACGAATGTGGCCAGTGCTCCTTGCTGATGACTCTGCTATTCTGTGGCTTTGTGGTGACGCTGTGACAGGGTGACGCTGTGACATGGTGATGAAGCAAAACAGGGCCAAGATGGGCAGAGCCAAATCTGGGGGCCACCTAGCACTATCGTCCACAGAACCCAGATACTGGGGACCCGGGGCCTCTGTAGCTAGTTCCACCCCTTCCCCCCTTTCCTTCCTTGCTCCTCACTAGACACCCCTCTTTTCTCCTCCCTCCCTCGGTCTCTTCATTCCCTGCCTTCTTCCCTGCCTTCTTTCCCTGCCTTCTGGAAGTGTGGGTGTGCACCCTTAGGACGGGCTGAGCAGAGAAAGTCCCTGGTTAGAGAAGGAGCTGACACTCAGAATCGACTGGCTATTGGCTGGGCTTGGGACTCTTTGTTCTGAAGAGTTTGATTCCGAATATATTTCTGCCTATCTGCTCCTGCTCCTCCATCCCTAGCCACGCTCTCTGGTGAATACAACGTAGTCCCGGCTGTTTGTGTTTTCCTTCATTTTTGTGCCTGCTGTAGATGTGTCCTGAAAGGGATTTCCGCAGTGTCATTCATGGAAGGTTTTGCCCAAGTTTTCCTCTCTGTATGTTATGGTTTTAGGTCTTAGATCCCAGTATTTTATCCATTTTGAGCTGGTTTTTGCACACAGTGTGAGGGAGTTGTCTTGGTTTATTTATTTTTATTTATTTATTTTTGTATGTTGCTTTTTGTATGTTGTATGTTTGTATGTTGTTTGCATGTATGCCAGTTTTCCCATCTCACTTATAGGAGGGCTACAGGGAGAACAAACAAACAAATGAACAAGAAAAATTAAAAACTGCCAACAGAACTGAAGTCTAGGGCAAGTGGGGGGGAGAGGGTAAAAATTGGGGGAGGGGAGGCACAAAAGATTAAGATGGTTTATGGGTGACAAGGTGATGGGAGAACCTCGGGGTAGACAATGATGTAATTTATATATATATCCCTATATAGGTACAATCAATAAAACATAAACTAAATAAAAAAAACAAAATATTAATTTTCTAAAATGGAAGTCAGCTACTTTGCTGGTGTGAAGGGTGTAGAATGTGGAAGCAGGTAGAGGGATGGAGTTTCAGGTAAATGGAACACCTCCTATCTCTCTAGCCCCCTCTGGCACACTAGAGAGTGGGCAACAACACGTCTCTCACCTGTAACCCAGCTTCCTAACCTCTTTGGAATGTCCCAAGAGACATCGGACCTATTACTGATGATAATAGGTTGCCCCCACAGGTAAATCCTCCTGTTATCATACATCCCTGCATCCTCCCTGCTGCGTTTCACCTACACTTTGCTCCTTCCTCATGACATCATTGTGGCATTTCCTTGCTGGGGTATATAAGGGGCTTCACAACTTCATTAAAGTTGGACCTGAACATGATTCCCAGGACCCCCATTCTGGGGCTGGCCTCACAGATCATTGTCAATCTCTTCCATCTCATTTTCTTCTTCATTCCACACGTGAGTTCTAATAGGGGGGAACTGGAAATCTGGATGCTGACTTCCACAAACAACCCCAAAACAGGTCCACTCTGCAGCTATTTCTTCTCCACACAGAAACCACGAATAACCCGGTTGAACGAGAGAGCGCACCAAACGATGGATCTCAGAGTCTCACAGCCGAGTTCTGTGCACATTTTTCCTGTTAACTTCTAACATATGTAGCCTGCAGGCTTGCTTCACACGACTTTCCAGCCATCTTGGGAACCAATGATAAGTCACGGAAATGTGTAAAGATTTGAGAACGCGCAATTTTCACTTTCTATGCTTTCAGTGAGTAACTATTCCAAAGGTACTTTTCTCACCACTTGGCTGTAAAAATATCCGTAACGCGGTGGCACTCTGACAAAATTACACATTTAATGAACACACCCCCCTGAGGAATATCTCTTCAAATTTGATAAGTGCCTCGCTTGCCTCTCAAGACATGCTAAGTAGAGTCATGGAGTTGGCAATCGTGCTGAAATAGATCGAGTCCCATGGAGAGTCTTCAACAATTTGTTTTACCATACGTCAGCATCTATGCCATCTGAGGGTGGGCAAAGGTAGGGTTTCATCTGGATCAGCAGCCAAAGGAATTGGTCACCCAGCAGTGCCTGCAAGCAAACCTTCTCTGAAATTCCTTACAAAATCCTACTTGTTCTTTTTTCCCGACCCTTCCCTAACATGTGATGTCTTCTTCAGAGGCACAGATGATTCTATTCTTATTGTTATTATGCCTTTTCTCCATCACCAGATTCCCTTAACATCCCCCAGTGACCCTGACTGAGTTTGGCATTGAACAGGTGCCAAATAAATCTGGCCTTGAATGAAGTCTGTTTCCAAAATTCTCATTTATTAATCAAAATGGGTAGACTGACTAGAAAATATCTTCCTTCCGCCATCCATTCTCCAAAGGTATCTGTGGATTTTTTTTGAAGTTATGTTATTTCCTGTGATTGAAAACATCACCGTGACGTATCCTCAAAGTCACGCAGGTAGACACGCAGTCACGTTGTGCTAAGCAGCGACCATGGGCACACAAAGGAGGATGCGTTGGGCTGCCAGTAACATGGAGATCCTGACTCAAAGTGAAGCATGACGAGCAGGTAAGAGCAGGATGACCTGAAACCTGCTGCAGTCCAGTGACCTAAGTAAAACAGTCCAGGGGTCCAAACAACTCATGACGGGCTGACTCAGTGTACTGATCTGTAGCCCCTGGTCCTCTGGAATCTTCCTTGTCCTATGCTGGCATGTCAGCCCATGCACTTCCACCCATGACAGCCCACCTGGAACACCGGGGCATGTAAAGTGCATATAAACCCTTCATTCCCTGTGAGGGATGCTCAGCCTTTGGATATGAATCTGCTGAGTCGGCACCTGTACCAGTCCACCTGCTCCTTGCCAGCCCTCGTACCTTTGTCCCCTGATGGCCAGCTTTCAGAAGCAGCCCAGAGAATAGCAGTTGTTTTGCACCGGATTATGAAAGCAACGAAGAAGGTGCCTTCTGGGTTGGGTCATTCAGAGGTAGAATAAATCCTCAAAGGCCTTTCTTTGTGTTCTTCAGATCTGTTCTCTTCAGTGTGTTGGCTTTGATTCAAGTGGGTACCCCCATGGCCGTAAGAGACTTTCAACTGCATCAACACTCAGGAGGCTGTTGACGAGACTGTTTCTCTATGCTGCCTTTTTTTTTAGGACCCTTCCCCAGAAGTCTTCTGCAGATTCCTCTCCCCCATCCCTTGGCAGTGTGGGTCACATGACCGATGAAATCAATCACAGTCCCCTGCCCTTAGCTGGGTGGCAACTAACCTTCCCCCCAAGAACCTGATGAGTAGGATGGACATATCACTGGTTTTTTTTTTTTTAATTTTTAATTTTTTTTTTAATCACTGGGGTTTCTTACAAATCCGGAAGGAAAAGGAATCAAGAAGGCCGCTGCTCCTCAGCTGATCCACAATTACAATGAAAAGAAGGAAAAGATATGGTAATCCCCCAACAGCATCCTCGCAGCCACAGACTGGTCACAGACAGGAGCACATGTGAACCCTCGGCCAAGACAATGTCCAAGAGTCCTGACATGGGTGTGGCGTGGTGTCGCAGTTGTGCCGAGCTGTGACTCTTTGTGGCTGGCACATGGTTAGCGTAATAGAATAAGTGAGAGTAGGCATTTATAACTTGAAGAGCAGTTGGGCATGGCCAATAGAGATGATCAGCTCTTATATTTCCAGTGTTGTGTTGTTATAAATCTTATAAAAGCATCACTTGTGGAAAGGACTCGGAGCAACTGCCCCATCACGACTGACCACTCAAGGACATTCTCATAAACCACTCAAGAGAGAGCTGGATCAGGGGTCCAGTATCCTGAAGTCCTGTAAGGAGATGATTACCCACCAACTGCGTAGAGAGATGTAGCAATGGAGGGAAATAGGTAAATTAACATGAGACGGTCACCAAGATGAGCCTAAACACATATCCTGATACCCCAAACACAGGGAGAATGAGTAGCCAATGAGCCAATATATGGACAGGATTTTATTCAAGGTGAAACAGCAAAAGTCAAAATATTGGAAAATGATCTTAAAATCCTTAGTATCAGTCACAACATAAATGAAAATAGGCTAGCCCTCTAAGGATAAAAAATAAAAAAAAGCAAAAGAAGCAGAAACAAGACAGGAAAAAGAGGAGATGTGAAGGAAAGGAGTAGAAACCTGGAAGAGAAATCAAATCTCAAAAGATAGGAGCATTGTTGACTGGAAGTCAGAATTCAAAAGCAACCTGATGTCCTGAATTGAAGAATCCATCAAGCACACACCACAGATGCATAGAGATGGCAAATGGGAAAAGGCAGTAAACACAATATACTGAGGAACTTCAGGGTTCCGAAAGGAAACATAAAGAAGAAAAAAGGTTCTAATGAGGAAGCAATGACATGTGTTCACAGAATTTTCTAAATCTGAAGGAAAACCTTTGTGTCAGAGAGTAGTTTATCTACAGTTCTTGGAGGATGCGTAAGCACCAAATGACTGTGCTATTTGGGACTTTTCCCCAGGGAAGGTAAGTCATTCACAAGAGTCCCTCATTGGAAACAACCCAGTATCTTTCCACAGGTGAATCATCTGGCAAGCTGTGATATTTCCACGTGCAGGAAAGACCATCAGCAGTGTAAAGGAATCACAGATACGCATAGTAACTAGACTCTGCAGAGAAATAAGCTGAGAGTCTAAAAAACCAATCATAAAAGACTCCCTACCATGTGCCTTTATCTCCATCATATTCTTAAAGTCGTCACATTACAAAAGGAAGAACAGATTTCCGGTTTCAGGAATTATAAAACAGGTGAGGCAGGAAGAGTTTATGACTATAAAAAGGGCAACGTGAGGGACCCTTGAGGTGAGAGGAACGTTCAGCTTCTGATATACATGTCAGCACTCTCTCTGTGATCATGTGCTTTAGAGTTTTTCAAGAAGTTACTGTTGGGGGAGCTAGGAGAAAGGACACGTGGACTCTCCCTATTTCTCATAATTCCATGTGAATCATTAAAGATGCCAAAATTAAAAATTTTAGTTAAAATGAGAAGCGTATGTAGCAGTGGTATTTTGTGAAATGAAAGTAAATTTCAGTATTTCTAGGCATACAGTTTTGAAAGGCCTGGACTGAAAGAACTACCGATGGATGTGTTTCCACATGAGGACCAGAAGTCCAGACAGAAGGAGAAAAGGAAAGAAAACCCAGATATGGTTTCCAAAATGGCGGTGTAATTCGTACTTAGCTACTGTCTAACAGTCCATCCTTCCTAAACTAGGTTGGCCGTCTAACAGCAATGGAAAGGAAACTGTGGAGGGAAATACTCTAAGGTCAATGAAAGTTACTAGCTTAAATGGGTGAAAAGTAGATCCACGGATAGGGTGTACTTTGGATTCTGTTAGAAAATGTGAACTACCTGTTAGACCAGAATGTTAGAACTGTAGGAGAGGCATAAGAGAAGTAATAGTAGAAAGACAAACAAATAAAAACAGCCTCTTGTTTTCTGAGAAAATAGCAATAAGGAAAATGCCAACACCAGGAGATGGAAAAGTTAGTGAGGCTGCAAGGAAGCAAAGGAAAACACCCTGAGTAGAACACAGAAGTAAGTTGGCAGACATAAGTCACATGCAGTCTGGATCTATGTAACAGATTCATCTCATTTCTAATGGACAGTTACCTACTAACTTGAATAAAAAAGAGCACTAAGGTGTGTCATGGAGATGTGAAAAGACAGCGATGAGAAAAGGGAAGGGAAATTTTTCTCTTTCAGGTGCAACTACATTCCTACAAGACTGTAGAATTGGTTGCAAAAAAAAGTCTTAATAAGGATAAAAAGGAAAAGATGAAAAGAACAATTAATAACGTGTATTAGCAATAAGTACCATATCTATTGAACAGCCTGTCATTTAGTTATTAAAAAGCTGGTAAAAAGAAAAAAAATAATGAATTGAAAGAATGTTATTCTCCAGGGAGAGGAACTATTAACCTTTGAAAATATGCAACTAAAATATTTATATGCACAATAATGTAATATGTTTTTGTTATCAAAGATTTCCCCATACCAAATCATTAGTGTTTATGATTATAATCATAATTAATATTATATGCATTATACTTATATGTATTATATCTATATATTATATATGTATAATACATATATATGTATCATATACATCAAAAGTGTAATGTATTCATAGAATGTATACATTATATTTATGTGTATTATATCTATAGATTATATATTATATATGTATATATGTATCACATACTTATAAATATAATGTATTATATGGGTGTTATAATTATATATATTGATTACATAATCACACATAATTTATATATGACTTATTTAATTATTTCATTAAATACACACTTAGTTAAAATAAATATTGTCAACATAAATGTAAAATTTATGTTATAAATAAATGAATATAAATAAAATGTATAGAATCATATTACTTAATAATTATATTATATGTATTTAATATATGATATTATATAATCTATAGTTATGTAATTATAATTCTAATTCACATAGCCAGTCTCCTATCACTAGATATTTACACTTCTTCAAAGTTTTCTCAATCATAAACAACTTAATGAATATTCAGGCACCAGACAATGCTTTTTCACTCTACTGTAAGTGCCAAAATGGGCAAACAGATTTAATGCCTTTGAGACATAGCACCACTTCATCAATATGAACTTTTCCAAATGCCGTTTAAGAGTATTTAGTTTTTATAAACAGTAAAGCGCTTTTAAGTGTTCCCACCACCTACACGCACACACAAAGGTGAATATGAGGGACAACAGGTGCGTGGATGAACCTGAATGTGTCAATACTCTCACCCTAGAAACCTGTATTAAATCATCATGCTGTAGCTCTTCAGAGCAACACACGGACAACCCCAATACACGCAATGGAGGGCTATGGTTGTGCCGTTTCTTTGGTCTGACTTGAGTCATGATGGTTCACACCTTGTGTGTGGTTCAGGAGTGCAGGCTACACTTCTTGGGATGTTTGTCACCACACCATGTCCAACAGCAAACACCACCAGCCCTCCACCACCCTTCTGATGACCAGCATGTAGTCATCATCTATCAATCACGCTGGAAAAATTAAACCGCAAGCCAGGATTTCCCCATCTTTATCACTGCCCATCGGTGATGTGGTTTTATTGTCTAATGTTTGAGACTTAATGGTCCAAGAAATCCAGCCTCTGCTCCGGTTTACACGGGCACCATCTGAGCGTGACGAGGGCTTGAGATAGATGCTTCTAGCGATGGCCAAGAAGCCAGGCATGCAGAACTGGCTGGTGGAGGTGGGAAGAAGATGATCTAGTCCTTCCATCTGAGGAGCCTGGATTTGGAAGCCCCCGGACCCACGTCTCAGGCATGCTGGCCTTGTTCTCACCACAAGAACGGTTTCTCCTCAGCTGCCCCAGAACCAGTACGATGGAACGTAATGAGCCTGTATCCATCAGCATTTACAAGGTTGGTCCCAGGCGAAGGAGCAAGGCCCCCCAAGCACAGCCATCCCAGCAGAGCAAGGGGTCATTCTTCCAGAAGTTTCAGCCATCTTGCCCCAGCGAGACTGTCCATCCTTGTGGTGGACGGTGGCAACACCTTCCAGTTAGGCTGCCCTGGGTCCAGTTGCCCCCTCTGCAGGCGATGAGACCTGGTGGCCTCCCTTTCTGGAACCTCTTTTCTTGGAGAGAAATAAGACATCACCTTCTCCAGCAAGGCAAGGGGGTTGGGTCTGGACGAGTTCATGCCACGGGAGGAGGCCATTTTGCAGAACCAAGAGGTGGTGGCTGCTGCTGTGGCCACTCAGGATCACGGCAACGTGTGGGTGGATTTGTGGCCTTAGCTCCTCAGGCAAAGCTCAGGAGGAGAACGAGGGAGCTCTGACGTGCGAATGAGAGCCCTGACATGCAAATGAGAGCCCTGACATGCAAATGAGAGCTCTGATGTCAGAATGAGACCCCTGACCTCAGACCCTTGAGGTCAGAATGAGACCCTTGAGGTTTCAGAATGAGAGCCCTCCTCTCTTTGCCTTCCTCTCCTTCCCCCACACATCCTCCTTCCACAAGGCCAAGTCGTTGTGTTCCGGGAGGGCCCAGCCTTGACCTCAGCTGCCCACCAACAATTCCTCCTGAAGACGTGGGGTAGCGGCCCCAGCCACCCCATGAGCACCACCTCTCCTACAAGGGATCCTCCCAGCAGACGCAGGCGTGCAGCAGAGGAGCAGACAGGGATTAAACACACACATAGCCGGGCGTTGACAGGCATCCGCCTCCTCTGCATGAGGTCCGGGCACGGGGTTTGGGGTTTGCAGAATCGATTTACCCCTTCTCCCCGAGTTCCCTTCTCTCTGCTCTCAGAAGATGTGACCTGGGTCAGGTAGGAAACAGCCCCAGCCCGCACGTGGCCCCTTCCTTCTCTCTGATGCCCTTGTCTTAGCCTTGAACTTGGGCTCTCACATCTCCCCCCTTCCTTGCCTCTGATGCTTTGTCCCCCCTTGGCCAGCTTCCATGGATGGAGACTTTTGAGCACGTGGCTGTGGCACACATGTCCCTCTGGGTACTTCTGTGCAGCCTTCTTCCGGTTGAGCTTTGCTTTCCTCAGCAAGGCTGGCCGTCCCTGACATGGCATTGACGAGGGACACTTTCTTGGAAAAGGCCAGCGACATCCATTTCCCTTTGTCTTGGACTCCTCCAGCCCTCCTAGGAGGCGGGGTCACCCCACAGAGCCCACCAGGTCAAGGCTCACCCACCCATGGAGCCTGGAGCTGGGAGGTTAAGCTGGCACCTCTTGTTTTCCCTAAGAGGTTGCCCTTTCTGAGGGAAAGGCAGGCCTTGGTGGTGCCAGCCTATTTCCCCGGGTTCTCTTGTTGACACTCGAGGCACCATCTTCAAAAGCAGTGTGTGCTTTTGTGTGGTGGAGCACCAGGAGGGGTCCAATTTTGCCATCAATCATATTTAATAGCATCTGCTATTAATGTAATTTTGTTATTGAAGATTCTTAAATCTATTCAGTGGCTTGCGCAAGACAATTATGGTTTTTAAAAAGTACATGCATGCAATTGGATATCACCTTTAATTAGAGCTGGAGCAATTAAATATGGTCATTATAAATGTAATATAAAATATTCATTAAAGAACCGTTGATGTGGCGTTTCTTTGACTTAAAGGAAAATGACATCGGGATCAAACAATGAGAATTCTTATTAATGATTTGATGTCTTGGAAGAGATTGTCTCTGGAGGAGGATGTGAACGTGGAGGCAAGAAAGCTGTTGACATTTCGAGTGGCTTTTCTTTGCCTGCAAGCCAAGCTCAGCGGAGACCGCGTGGCTTGTTGTTGGAAGGGCTCTTGGTGGCCCAGAGCCAGGATGACTGTCACAGGCTTTGGGATCTGATCACGGATTAGGCCGGGGTTTGGAGGCCTCTCGAAAGCGAGGCCCAGAGACGTGTTCGCGTTTCCCTTTTGTGGAATGCTTTGCTTCTGCAACGTGACAAAATGATCGTGTGCTCGATGCTGACAATGATCTCTTCGAGAGGGTGTGTGGGAGGCGAATTGTTTGGGGGGAGAAACAACCATCCCCCTGTTCAACAGAGGCCTCATCGCTCATTCATCAAGATTTGGATGGCCTGGTCCATTATTCCCCTCATCAAAGTTGAAGACAGAAATACATCCAATGGCAGAAATAAACCAAATCATAGCTTCTCTTTCCCCCTCCCCCATCTAGTTTCTGGACTTTTCTGCAGCCCAGAAGTGGGGAGATGTTTCCCTCCTTGGAAAAACTAATGGTCTCAGTTTATGTCCCTTTATTATACGCTCTCCCGTCCCTTTGTGACTTGTCATTTAAGAGCCGCTTTGTCGGGAGAGAAGCCTTCGGCTGGTTCCCCTGACTCGATGCTGCAAGCAACTGGCTGGGGAAGGGTCTCGAAAGGAACTACAGAAGGTGAATAACGACTCCTCCAACAATTTAGAATGTTTGAAGTTAATTATCCTGCCCTGATGACTGCTTGTCTAGACATTTTAAGTATTTATTTTGTGGTGTCCCCTACAGTTCATAATTAAAGACCCGAAGGAAGGCTCCGGAGGTTTTTACTGGCCAGACCAGAAATTACCCACACAGTATGCCCTGCTGAGGCCGAGCACAGGAAGAAGCTGCATTCCTTTATTTCATGCAGCCTGGTCGGAGGCAGTCGCTGGAGTAGGGACTGTCTTTGAACCACCCCGGCATTAAGGAATCTGCCCGACACCCAGCAGGCTCAGCTCAAGAGCCCTGTTGGGGACCCCCCGGGATCATTCACCCCTCTGGGGTAGGATAGAGTGGGGTGATCTGCTGGCATCATGAACTCCCGGATCTTGAGTTTCCTGCTATTAGTCATTAGAGTCAGGACCACAGCTGGAAAGGCTGAAGTGAAGGTACAAAATCATCCATCCATCCATCCATCCATCCATCCATCCACCCA
>PVHY01031985.1:0-12212 GCA_004024945.1 Uropsilus gracilis | reverse complement strand
GGACAAATGGGTGGATGGATGGATAAAATAGTGAGAACTCTTCCTTACAGAAGAATTTCTTAGAAGAGTTTCTTAGAAGAATTCTAATTAATAAACAACTCTTCCTTGAAGAAGAATTCCAATTAATAAATACAGACATACAGACATAATGAGAAAAACAGAAATACCATGGTAGTAACTACCATAGGCAAGATCATCTGATAGATGCTAACATGAGTGACCATTTAAGCAGAATTAAAATTTTTGCATAATCTCAAATTATCTCCTACATATTTAGTAATTACAAAGGAAAACAGTAAGTTTCAGTGGAGACCCTTGCAGACAATACATTAGCCAAGCAAACAAAAATTTAAATGTAAAGGTCTACCAACTAAACTGTTAAGATAGTGAAAGAAAGAAAACATTGAAGAAGTATCAAAAAACTGTTATCAACAAATTATCTGTAATGTATGATCCTACCCATGGGACAGAAAAAGGACATTAGGGATAAAATGGTTAAAACATAATAAGCTCTAAATTTTGGTTAATAATACTGTACCAATGTTGTTTTTTTGGTTGTGATGTTTTATGCCATAGAATGGAAGATGATGTAAAATAATATCATTAGAGGATACTGCTTAAAGGGCATACTGAAACGCTCTATATTTGCAACTTTTCTTTAAGTCCAATATTCTTTCCCAAAAAAGTTAACTGCTAGAAAAATTACACGTGGTTTTTGAAAAAAAAAAAAATCTTCAACATTAACACACAAACTATATTGGTTGGATGAAGAAGGAAAATTTACTTAAATAAAATTGTTATATTCAAAGAAACTCAAAAACTGAAGACAGTCAAATAATTTTTCCTATGAAATTTTAGGGAGGTAATAAACATGATAGTTAGATGAGTTATTCATGATTTTGGATACGCTGTCCTGTGAATGTCCAACAACAACAAAAAATATGTCAGCAAACAGTCAAAAAAGTGAGGCATTTATATGCACCCAATATTAGGAACAAATGATGAGTGTCTTCAAGGTGGAATCTGAGATAAGCTTGTTTGTAATGAACATGGCTACCAAGCATTTACAAAGCAGAGACCCAAGAAGCAAAGCACCTCTCCAAAATTACTTGCTCACTTATATGTAGAAAATAGGGGAAACAAACAAAAGGGAACTAAAGCAAACAGTAAGAGAGGGGGAATGAGCATGAAATCAAGGGAGGGATGAGCACAACAGATTAAGATGATAGTTTGCAGATCACATGGTAGTGGGAGAATTTCAGAGTATACAATGATGTAAAAAAAATTTGTGTAATCAATAAAAAAAGGGGGGAACAAAAAAAATCACTTGAATCCACTGTGAAATGCAGGTATCAGATGCAGAGATTAGTCACACAGTGCAGAAAAACCAGTATATCTGTCTGAAAGCATGACTATCAAGAAAGCATAATGAGCATTTATAAGAAAATATAAAAACGGGCTCAATTATACAGTAGCAATGTTTAGTATGTTTGCTATCAGTAGCTTCATCAGTCTAGGCAATCAGAAAGAAAATTAAGAGAGATGAATGGTTACTCAAGAGAAATGCTGGTATGTTGTCAGAAGAGAACCCAATTGTTAGTGAGGTGAACAGTCAGAAAATGAAACAAAGAAAACAATTCTATTCACAATAGCACAAAAAGAACAATATGTTTATAAATACATTTAACAAAATAAGTGTAAACTCTAGTATCTGAAAAGTATATACTTTATTAATACAGATTTGATAAAAGTTTGTGGATTGTATAACAATACAGTTAAGATGGCAATACTCCTCAAATTGATCTACAAATTCAATAAAAACTGTATCAAATTCCTAATTGCCTTCTCTTAGCAGAAATTGATAAGCTGGTCCTTAAACTCATAAGAAAATTCAAGGAACCCATAGAGACAAAACAATCTTGAAAAGGAACAATGTAGAACAATTCACACTTTGCAATTTCAAAATATACTACAAAACTGTAGTGCTCACTAATGTAGACAGCGTAGTTTAAGCATTTGAATAGACAAATACATCAATGGGACAGAATTGAGAACACGGAAATAAACTCTTACGTTAAAGATAATTTTTTTTTTTTAATAAGAGTTCCAAGACCACGCAGAGGGTCCTGAGAACAATAATACAAACACAGACACAGAATGGATAGAATGAGTTAGGGACCAGATAAAGATCCTGTTCACACATTGAGCAGAATGCAAGAGAAGGAATATCGAGAAATGATCCTGGAGATGCTCAAATCACAGAATCACACCTACGGTCTCACAAGGAGTGGATGAGCCAGAATCTAAGGGCTGATACGCCACCCAAGAGAGCAAGTGCCCCTCCCCATTCCACCCTATTCCATGGGAGAGGA
Source organism: Uropsilus gracilis (assembly GCA_004024945.1). NCBI lineage: Eukaryota > Metazoa > Chordata > Mammalia > Eulipotyphla > Talpidae > Uropsilus > Uropsilus gracilis. The sequence continues at coordinate 9,840 of PVHY01031985.1, read as the reverse complement.
AGGTCACAGAATTGGGGCATCAGCATCACAGCAAAGCTACAACCTGAGGGAAAGGAAATGATCTGCAAGGGCCTTCAGCAGACGCCTGTTCACAATGAGAAACTTCTTTACTGAAAGGCACAGAGAACGGACTGGAGAAGACAGTCAACAATGAGAAGACCCTGATAGATTCCAAATGAGCAGAGACTGGCTGCCCAACGCAAAGTTAAGACTGAACACCTACCACCATGGCTTGCTGTAACACAGGAACACAGTCCCTCACCCAAGAAAATGACAATGCCACAGAAAATGAAGAGACCAAAGGTCTCAACATAGATCATCAACAAACAACAAGGAGAGAGGGGTATGAGTGAACACAGGGGGCATCAGCAGGAGGGGAAGGCATTCCAATAACCATTTGCTGATATTGTAAGAAATCAAAAGAAAAAATAATAAAAAATAATAATAATAAGACTGCTAAGACAAGTCAATGGGGAAAGAAGAATCTATCAAATAGTGCTGAACAGCTGGATATCTAAAGAATGAAACTGGGCCCTCCCCTCCTATGTGTGTAACTTGTGCAGTCAGCTCTGAAAAACAGTTTGCCAGCTCCTTAATATGGTGATGATTGCACAAACAGGGATTAAACTAAAAAACTATTATATCACATGGTTTTTCACTGAATTGATGCATTGTACAATGTGTGAATTATAACTCAATAATGCTGTTCAAAGCAAAACTGAGATTTTGGGTTTGTTTTTTTTTTAATAATTGAAAAATGAATGAGCAGTAAAGAAATAGAGACTAGAACGTGAAAAAAAGGAAGAAGATTTTAGTTCTCTTAATCTGGAAGAGAAGACAAGGAGCTGGAAGCAGGTACAAGATGGGCCACATTACCTGTGGAACAGCCAACAACCACACCTCCTCCAGCCCAGTCAGTCTGTTTTTAACCTCTCCATGTTCCATCTTCCACCCAACTCCAGGACTGGTTTTCCATTTCAAATTTTCCCCTCCACCAAAACACAACCGACTTCAGCTTTGTTCTCTTCAGCTGCTACTCCCAAACTTGCATGTTTACTTCTAGCAGACCTACCTTCCAAGGAATCATACCCACAATAATAGCAACAGAAAATATGGTCAGTCAGAAACTTTTTAAAAAGCCTTCCTAGCCTCTTCAGCAACAACACACAAGCTTTTGTTCAGGCTTTTCTTTCCCCTAGAGGCAGAATTCAGTGTTTCTCTGGGTTTCTAAAATAGAACTAAAGAAAAAATACTCCACCTGCACTAGTTAGAGAAGTCAAGTCCAAAGAGGAATTAACCTGGAGTTACCCCATGGAAGGAAGTTAAGCAGATGGGAGTGGGTGTCAAAGAGAGAGAAGTCAGTGGTTTGATCAAACAATGAACTCTCAGACCAAAGAAAACAGAAAACACAATGGTCCTAAAGGGTGGCAAGGGCCTGCCCAGGGCCCTGTCACATGGGATCTGAAGAGGCACAAGACCCCTGAGGGGCAATTGCAGAAGGAGTGAGGACATGTGATTGTCAATGAATGCTATAGCCTCCCAATGTCTCACTTCTTGAGTGGTCTCCAAACCTTCAGGGTCAGCCCCTAGTCAAAGATCATTGTGCAAGAATGGCTTCCCTAAGAAACTGCTCTGACATCACAAGCAGGTATCGTTCTCCATTTAATACAAGACTGATTCTTAATTCTGGCATCCAGTGCCCCCGATGACTCAGTAATAATCCTGTCCCAATACAAAATCTTCAGTAACTACACGAACCCTTCTCTGCACATGCTCTGGTCTGAGCAATCGGTATTTGTTACCCGCGGCTGGCCATGTGCTACCACACATGGCTGGTTATCACCTTTATGTTCTGTACCCTCATCTCCACCCCACCGTACCCAACAGACCACAAAGATTTTGAGGCCGTGAACCGATCTTTTGCCTCTTTGCATCCGATCTGCATCTGATTCTCTGGATTTTGGCACTGGGTTCAGTAAATGTTTCTTGACACTAAGATGTTGACTAGTAATTTACAAGAATTTACCTGAGTACCAACTATGTGCTGAACTCTATCAAAGTTCTAAATGAAGAAATGAATTCTAGAATTCTAAAATGGAGAAATTACTGAGTTATCCAACAAAATTTTTCCTTACCATGTAGCTGGGCACATTCAGAAGTTCATTAGTATTGTGCCTCTCAGAAAGCAGAGGGAATATTTAATGCTTTCAGAGAAAACTGAACTTTTATGCCAAAGCTTGAATCTATTCTTACACTTAAAACATAAATTTCACTTTAGAAAAGGAAGCCAGTTTCCAAGTACTCTGTTACTTGACTTAACTAGAGATAAGAGTACATGAGAACATATTGTATTTATAAAACCATTACAGCTTACACAACAAAGTTCAAATTGAACTCTGTGTATTAAGTTACGTATATAAAAATTGATGCCTACTTTTTTTATACAAAATGTTTTTCTTAGAACTGAAAACAGATTACTAAGAAGACTCTGTACAGGAGAAAAAAGTAATCAAGAAATTATCACAAATCATATATAATATTGTAAACCAAAGTCATATCAATAAAAAAAAATCAAGTTTTGTTAAGGTTTAAAAAACTTTCAAAAAAAGAAATTATAATGACATGGAAGACTGTCAATAAGCAAAACATATTAACTACATATTACAATAAATATGCCCTGGAGTGCTGGAGGGGGAGGGGCGAACTTAGAAGAGTTTATAATAAACTGTTGCCAGTAACTATCTCCAGAAGATGGGATTTGCTCATTTCATGTGTACATGTATGTGTGTGCATGTATGTGTGTGCACAAACTTTAATCAATGAGAGTTTTGTAGCCAGAAAAATAAAGTTTTTTTTTAAGTTACAGTTCCATTGATCACTCACAGTTCTCTTTTAACTTTAACCAAAAAAAAAAAAAGAAGAAGAAGAAGGAAAAAAATCACAACCCCTGTCCTACCTTAAAATTAACAAGCTGCTCCCTGATGAAAACTCAGTTTTACACATCTCGCAGAGCACTTTCATGAAATGATTTTAAAAGCAAGGTCTGTTATCACTAATGTCTGTGTCCCCAGCACTCAGTACAAAGATCGGCACAGAACAGATAAAAATTGGGCTTGGCCACATGAATCCAAGTGATCAAGAACTCACACAGCAATTTTGTCAGCTCTTCTTGGAAAGTACAAGTATGCTACACAAGTGAAAAGGCTTTGGGAAAGGGAGGACTATACATCTCGAAATGAAGACATCTCCCCTAAGCTGCCATTATTTTGGTGTTGCTCTTAACAATCTTATGTCATGTATCGACAGCATTTCACATGTTTAATCTCTCTCTTCACACTTTCTTCACTCAGTTTCTAGGACCATACTCTCAGGGTGGAGGGTACTGAGAAACTGGTCACTCCTCACTTTTATTGATTCTTTCCCTTCTCCCCAAACTTAAAATTGGGGTGTGTTTGGGATTTATTCTTGTCACCATTTTTTGAAAACTGATAGTTGACAAACCATCATTTTTATTCCAGAAGAATATTTGTATGTCTCCAAATGATCATAATAAGTCATCTTTTTCTACTATACTCAGACCCAAGTACCTTAATTCATTCTCTGGCTATAAGTAACTGTCATATGAAAATGGCTCCCAAACTTTATCCCAAGAGGCTAATTCTAGATTCATATAACCAATCCTACTCTACATTTCCACTTGAATTTTTTTTTACAGTCACTCTGCTCTTTAATTCAATTCACAGAACTGCTGAAAAAGTAGACATTTCTATCTAAAAGTAGAAAAAAAGGTTTGTATAGAAGGTGTTTCTGTTATACAAGTATATATTCACTTGAATTTTTAATAGATATTTATTTTAATGTGTCAAAATTAAACTCCTTTGCCCCCCAAAACCCACTCCACCCACTGCCTTCTCCATCTCTGAGCAATTCTTAACTGCTTTCTCTCACAACCCACATCCAAACAACCAGCAAGGACCTCTTGGCTATACCTTCAGAAACTACCCAGACTTCAAACATCTCTCATGACCTTTGTTCTACAACTCCAAGCCAACACACCACCACTTCTTGCCTGGATTACTGTATTGACTTGTAGATGGTCTCCTTGCTTCTCTTCTTGCTTCCTTACATTCTATTCTCAGCAAAATAAACACAGTAATGCTTTAAAGCCTATGTAAAATATGTTACTCTCAGCTTGAAACCCTGAGACAATTTCATATTTCAATCAGAGTAAACGTCCTTTTAACAATGACCTACAAGGCCCCACATGACCTGCACCTGTGTTACCCTCTGACTTAAAATTACTCACCCACCACCCACCCAAACAATAATACAGCCTCCTTGCAGTTCCTAGGACCAGATGACTATACACTGCCTTCAGGGCATTTACCCCAGTTGCTTTCTATACCTAGAAGGAAGGCTTTTCCCCCCATATATGCCACTAGCTCAGTTCCTTCAAGTCTTTACTTCAAGGTCACTGGCAATAAGGATGATCTAGACCACCAATTTAACACCACAACACACTTTAATCTCTTACTAGTACTATCCAACTTCTCACCCTATTCTTTTTCCCTTATCCATAGGATGTATCATCTTCTAACATATATTTATTATGGGTTTTGTTTGTCTAACAGAGCCCATTAGCTCTGTTAAAGCCAGGCTGTTTTCTCCTGCTTATATTCCAGGTGCCTAGAACAGTTTCTGGGATATAATGGATAGTCATTATCCACATTAGGAAGCCAAAAAAAGAAAGAAAAGAAAAGAAAACCAAGGGAGCTAACCAATAATATAAAACATCCTTATTTCCCAGCTTCACTCCTATAATCACTCATGGGAGAAAGGAATTAAGAGGCAGAAACTTCTACAATAAGAAACAAGAACGGATTGGAATTTAAAGGTCTTTATTACTATCACCAGCTTTCTGGGACACACCTCAGTCTATCCTCAGCATTTACCATATGTTCTCACCACTGATGAGTTGTTCACGTTCAGAATCTAGTATTAATCATAAAATACTTTACATGACTATAAAATATACTGTTTCTGCCAAGTAACTCCAAATCCAAAATCTACTGTTCATCCAGAGTCTACTAGATCAACAAAGTCAGGATCCTGAAGAGGGAGATATTTTAGCAGATGATACTAAAAAACAAGAATGTTATTAAGACTACCACTTAACACAACCTAACAACATGAGTTCATCTACCAGATGATTAATGTGGTGGAATGTAGGTCAGCTGCAGGGTAAAACGCAGAAGCCAGTCAAACTACGTAAAGGCAACAGCACATGACACTATCCACTTCCTGAAGGGAGCCTCAGAATTACTTCATGGCTTGATAGTCACCAAATTATAAACAGAAGATTAAGGTCTCAGTAATGTAGAACTTTATAAGCAATGCAAACCAGAGCCAGAACTCAAAAAAAAAAAAAAAAGAAAGAAAGAAAAGAATCTATTTATTCTACAAGAAAAATTTGTTTTTTAGATTGACATATCTGGATTTCTAGATATGAGGACCTTGCTGGTATTACACTTTTTCCATTTGTTTTTTCATAATGGTCAAAGGAAAATTTCCTATGCTTGTAAATGTACTAGGAAATTTACTAGTTATAAAGCTCAAAAATATTTTTCAATACTGTCATTTATTCACTCAAACAACATCAAGTGCCTAGACGAACTGAGAAAGGTATTCTGAACGAGAGGTCACACCCTCATGAGTTCATAATCTAAGAAAGAGAGAAGTTGACAGAGTGACAAATGACATAAATGACACAAAGGGGAGCAGAGTACTACTGGAGAGGGTAATAACAGAAGAGTCCTCAGAAAATTTTTCTAGGAAAATGAAATTCTCCAGCAGACTTCTTGAAAGAACAATAATTAGGTATGTGAGGAGCTGCAGGAAGAAACAGCATGTTCAAAAATGCTGAAGCAGCAAAGGACATAAAAGTTGAGAACCAAAACACTGATAGACCTGAGTCTAAAGAAAAAGACAAAAGCAAGATCATTTAGTCCTTAGTCTAGCCTATAGACTCAGGCAATAGGAAAACTTTAAGGTTTCTCAGAGACTAATCAGTTTTTTGTTTGTTTGCTTATTTACAAGACTACCAAACGGCTTTGGTTTAGAGAACAGGTAGCAAGAATGACTAGAGGTCAGTTTAGCAAAAATCCAAGAAATCTTCTTTGGCGAATGATGGTGGTACTGAGGATGGAGAAAAATGGGCAATTCAAGAAAAAGTTAGGAAATATAATTGGCAAGACTTAGTGATTCACCAGACTTGGAAGGTAAGAAAAAATATGTCAAGGATTTCTGGTTTGATCATTCCATACCTCTAGAAGGAAACCTTTATAAATTTTAACAGATGAAAAATAAATCAATGTACATCTATGTAGGAATACTGCCTGAAATATGTCAAATAAAATGAATAGTGTGATTTTGTGGTTTAATGAGCAATTCTTGTGATTTTTCTCAGTAGACTTTAAAGGTTAATTTCAGAAACCCTACTGTAAATTAACAGAGAATTCTCTTAACCAACCACTTTTAAGGGCTATAGTTATAACATACATCTGCATATGGAATGTATACATAAAACAATTATTAAGCTATTGGGTGCAAAATTTAAATGTTTAGGTTTAAATTGAGTTTTCTCACTAACTGCCTAAGTCTCAGCTTTTCATTTAACTTGCTTTAGTTTCATCATTCATTTAAAAAGTAGAAATTAAGGTTCTGGGGGAAACAGTTAAGTTGTGCATGACTATATTCTCAGCTTAGGAACCTATGCAAAGCTGTCCCATGGGTTTTCTTCCCTCTCTGTCTAAAGAGTCCTTTACCAGACCACTGCAATGCAAAACTACCAAAATAGGGTTGTGAAGAGGTTCAAGATAGGCCTCCTCAAGCTATGCTACTTTAGCGTAGGGATTATTTTGCATTGAAGATCCTGCAGGCTCAAGAGAAGCCTTTACTATTTCCTAATTATCTAGAAAAATATAAAGTGAAAGTAGGGTTATTACCAGAAATATATTTTCTATCTAAATAACCTATCTAGATGGCCAGGCAAACATCTCATTACCAAACACCTGCTCTCTGTCATATGAAATACCCATCTCTCAAGTCCCAGGCCCCTATCCCATTCCTTAGCTCAGAGAGGTAGGTATGTCTCATTTAACTTTTCCTCCCTCAGACCCCTCACATCCATTCAGTCTCTCCATACACAAAAATTAATAAAATTTGGGTTTTCCCCTCCCATTAATGTGCTTTTAAAATGGTTATTCAACCAGCCTGAAAAGTATAAAGAGGGAGAGAGGGAAATTTCTCCCCCACCCATGGCAAATTGGTTTTTTTCCTCCCAAATATTAACTCCTCACAACCTGTTATAGAGTTTTGCCTAACTCCACTGCAGCCTTTCAAAAATCCCATAGTGAAAGGGATTCATCTAAATCATTTACAGAATAAAATGATTCCTTCAAATATTAACCCTCTATATAAATACTAAACCCATGAGAAAATGAGAATTTGGTATTATTTTTAAGTGATACCTGCTTAGGAACAATACCACTTGCAGGAAAGAAAATTTTCCTTTTCTTGCACTATCATTCCATTCTTGAAATTTCCATTCTTGGAATGGAAATTATTATTTCCATTCATTATTTCCTAAACGTACATTCAGTTTCAGGTAAACAAAATTTTATCTACATGCAGCCATCTGGAAGTAGCATTTATTCTGCCCATTGTAAACTGTCACTTCAGAAAATATATAGTAACAAAACAACCAAGGTTCTACCTAAAAACAAAAGAAACTAACAAAGGAAATTTTAAAAATCCAGATTCACCTCTACTGAGTCCTGCCAAGATTTAATCTCAAGACTTTGGTATCACAACATAACCAACTAGAAGAATAAGAAATAAAGAGCAGCAGCTTAGCTATTACCTTGAAGAGACACAGCACTAGAATCTACTCTACTTGACTTGTCCTTTGGTAGACAGTTCAAAGAAGGGTCAAAACCTGCTCTTTTGTAAGCAACATTGACAGCTGACCTATGAACAAGAAAGATTTCATTTACTTATACTTGGATTTCCTTATAAAGAGAAGATGTAAACTTATAGTATCAATATAGTAATCAATAAATCAAAATCAAAACTACTGCACTGCACATTTATGTCCTTTATGATCTTCATAATAACATTTCCTCTATTCTTTAAGAATATAGTATGGCTTGTTATTGTCAACAGCAGGCGATTAATTAGTTAGGATTTGGGGAGTCACAAATTAAACATGGAAGTGGGGAGGGTGGGAGAATTGAGCACCCTTGGGCCCTCCCCACCCTCACGTTGTTCAGGGGTCAACTGCAGTTATGAATGAAGGAATCTCCTAGTGTAAGGTTATCTCCCTGGTTGAACCACCAAGAGAACATCTCTTAACTCATTTCAGGAGCACCAAAGTTTTTTAACTGTTACCTAAGGAGAAGATAGCCTTTTATATCTTCATCATTATTACAATTTTGTTTACCCTACCTGGCCTAGCAATCCCCATAACTGACCGTCCCCTTCCCCCACGAGATCATGTCTTTAGAAGTTACTCTAATAGGTAACTTTAACCGTTTCAGCAAGTTATTCAACTGGATTTCGTCCATGTGCACAGGAGGTAGACGTTATTATTAAACTTTCGGTAGTTCTCCCTCGTCAATCTACCCAAGGGTAACTCGATTATTTGTCGGTTTCGAAGAACAGAGAGGGGAAGGGGGGCTCTCCCCCACTCCCCTTACATCGCTATCCATAAAACCCTGGCAAAGAATACATTCTCAGCATGGAAGAGAGGTCCCTTAAAACGTTTACAGGTTATAAAAGAGAAAAAAAGGCAGAGTCAGAAATGAAGCTGAGGAAAGAAAGGCTGCTTCTTCGCGGCAGAAATACAGATCCAAAGGAGGAAAGTAAAGAGAGGGCAGGAAAAGAACCCAGTGAGGTCAGGGAGGAATAGAAAGAAACGGGCGCCAACAAAGTCTGACACAGGTGTAGAGAAGAGCCGGGAACAGGGCAGGTGTCGATGGGTGGTGGGTCAAACATCCAGAAGGTGGGGGTCAAGGATGCGAAGGGCTAAGATGGGGGAGTTGACCGGTGGAAGATCAAAGCGAGCAAAAAGGAGACAGCGCACATGCCAGGGCCTCTGGAAGGAGGGGCGGGGGAAAAATCCTCACCTTGGTTTTGGTCCGGCTAGCCTTGGCCTTGGCCCGCCGAGGGGGCCTCACTGCCTCGGCCATAGACCTCACCGCGACAGCGTCGCCGTTTGTTTTTGTCAAAACCTTGCGTTTCTCACAACTTGCCCAGTTCCGGCCTCCCTGTCACATGACCGAACCTCCACCACTCCTGGAGAAGGGGCGTGTCCTAAAGCCTCTACGGAGTGCAAAGGAGGACAAACCACTCTGGCAGTTCTTGTTACTGGATGACGGAGGCCCGGCCCCTCTGCCCAGGTGCCGCCTCGACCCTGGCGCGCAGGCGCGTGGGTTTCCCCGCTCCGCCCGGTGGCTCAGTGCTGAGGGAGAAGGAGTTGGGAATCGGCCAGGGCGGTATCTAACCCCAGCCTTGCGGGGCGGAACTCTTCTGTGAACCCCGAGTGCACCCGCACACTCGACTTACATTGGCTTAGAGGAGTCCAGGTAGAGATGTTTGTCAATCTTGATTTGACCTTTCCATAACCAGATCCATTTAACCTAAGTCTCTGCTTTGAACTCGAGGAAAGAACCTTTAAGTTCATCCAGATATGCTCTTCTGTTTCCTATTTTGTAAAAGGGAATGGTGATATCTGCCTTTTCGATTGAAATGAATTTTTTTTTTTTTTTTTTGAGACTAGGT
>PVHY01031984.1:0-12212 GCA_004024945.1 Uropsilus gracilis | reverse complement strand
GAGGACCAGGCTGGGAGTCCCTAGCGCCAGGCATGAAGGAGGCCGGGGAGGGGGGGGAGGTGGAGGGGCCGGGAGGGGTCCCCGTGCTTAGGTTCAGTGACCCTAGGACACCTAACACCCCGCCTCCCAGCCCGGGTCCACCCAATATGGCCACCTGGGGTGAGGGCAGGGATGGTGCTGGGGAGCCGGGGTGGTGGGGGCACCTGGCACCCCCAGCTTAGTGTTTTGGGAACGGCTCAACGGAAAACATTTAGCAGATGGGAGATCCCCTCCACAGCCCCCCCAGGTGCCGGCGCCAACCTCCCCTCCCTGGACCCCCCCTTCGCTCCAGGCTCATGTGGACTGCACTTGGTCCGTCCGTCCTCTCCTTCTAGGGGCCCAGCTTCGAGGTACCTCCCTGGCTGTGCCCCACTTCGGGGGGGAGATGAAAGTGCAAACCGTGGTCCCCCTTTGGGCTGGGGGGCACCAGGGAGGGGGTGTCGCTCCAGGATGTAAGGCACTGGCAGAGGAGGCGTGGGGGCCCACCAGCGTCCCCGGACCCCACCCCCGCGCCCCAGCATGGCAGGACGCTTGGGAGATGCCGGGCTTTGCCCCTCGGGACCCCTTGGGGGCCCCATCTCTCTAGCTCTGAGGGGGGCATAGCAATGAGGGGTTGGCGACTGGAGTTGGCCGGGTTGCAAGGGGAGGGGGTGGGGGGCGCCCTCGGCCACTCCGAGGCCCAGCTGGATGAAGGGGTGGGGGTGGGCGGTGGGAATCAGGCACTTAAACCACTCGCTCACCTCCCACCTCCGTGGGCTGCATGGGGGGTGGTCCACTCCTCCACGGCCCGGGGGTGGAGGCTCCGGACGCCGGCCCCCTCGCTCTGGGAGCTCCGGGGTCCTTGTCCCCCAGCCCCAGCCCCTTCCTCGGAAAGTGCATTTCTTACAGTGTGTGCAACATGGACCCCTCCCCTGGGGGTGTGGAGCCAGGCCGGGAAGGGGTGCGGTGGGGGGTGGCCTCCTACGCTGAGGGTGGGGCTGGGGGTCAATTGCATAGAGACATCTCCTCCCAAACTGGGCAGGGGAGGGGCTGAAAGACCAAGTCCGAGAGAGTGAGCAGTCTGGCCAGGCCCGCGGGCCCCGCGTCTCCCCACGACCCTCTTCCACGCGTGTCGCGTCCCTGCCCTCCGCGGCGGCCTCCCCTGCGGCCTCCGCTGCCTTCCCGCGGGCGCCTGCCTCCCCATTTGGCAAACACCACGCGGGCGGGCGCTCTGCGGTGTCCCAGCCGAGGCGGCGGGGCGTGGGGAGAGGTGGCCTCGCTGGGTCCTGCCCGCCGGGCCGGGCACCGGGCCGTGCTCACCTGGTCCTGGGCAGAGCAGGGCGGAGCGGGGCGGGCGCGTCCTTCCAGAGCAGCAGCGGAGAGGAGATGATCGAGGAGTGCGCGCCTGCGCCACCTCGGCGGGGGCGGGCTTAGCCCTCGTCCGGCCGCCGCGTCCCGGGCGTCTTTACCGTCTGTCGACTTGGTTGGGTGGGTTTATTCTTCTTTCCCATTTGTCTTTTTTCTTTGTTTTTCCTCCTGTGTTTATGCGTCTGTGTTTTGTCTTCCGGCCGGGCTGGGAGTCGGTGGGATTTTCTTGCTCGCTTTAACTTCCCACGGGACACGTGGGCCGGGGGCCAGGCTGGCAGTCCCCCAGGATTCCCGGGACGAAGGCGAGGGCATGGGACGAATCTTCCTTATCCTAGATACCAGGACTGGGTGGTCCGGTGGGGACAGAGAGAGGGAGAGAGAGAAGCCGGGGGGTCACGCACGGCCGTTGACCCGACTGGCCCTGCCCCGCCCTCGGGTCCATTGCCCTGTGATCTCTGTCACCGCGCTGGTGACCCCGGCCAGGACCCTGCCCCTTGGTAGGGCTGCCAGGCAAAACACCAGTCCCTCTTGGTATGTGTGAGTCCCACGCGGCTTTTGGGATAGACTTATATTCAACATCATTTTAAAATAGTCTTCATCCGCCAGCATTCCACGTAACCGCGTGTCCGGAGTTATGTCTGTCTGATCTAGCAACCTGCCTCCAGACTGGCATCCCGAGGGGGCTGTGGCAAACACCCCTGCCCCCCAGAGCATGGAAGTCCAGAACTGCGGCCAGCCTGACCGACCGGCTCACTTTTTCATTTTTTTTTGAGACCAGGTCTCGCTGTTTTTGCCCGTGGAACCGCAGGCTCTCGTTGCCCAGGGTACCACTGACTTAAGTAATCCCCAGCCTCAGCTTCCCAGGTAGCTGGGATTACAGGCGCACACCACCACGCCCAGCTATTTTTTTGGGACTAGGTCTTGCTGTGTTGCCCCGGGTGGGACTCAAACTGCAACCCCTGGTCCCCACCGTGGCTTCCTAGGCTGCTGCTTACAGGCTCACACCACCATGCCCAGCCTTTTTCATTTTAAATAAATAAACGTCTTCCTCTCTAACGCCGCCCCAGGACCCTGTGGAGGCGGGTGGGACAGTTCCTCAGGGACAAACACTGGGGTAGAGGCTTCAGCTCAGCATCAGGACCCTCTCAAAATGGCTCTCGAGAGGGGGCTGTGACTCCCACTTGATGGGCGGGGTGCAGCTCTGGCCAGGCCTCCGAAGGGAAGACCCTGTACTGACCTTCCCTCCCCTGGGAATGCACCCAATTCAGCCATGGTGGGGTTATTAGGCCGGGGAACCCCTTCCCGGCCCCACTGAAGTCCAAGGCAGTGCTGTCCCCCAACTTCTACAGTAAATCCACAGTGCTCCCTTCCACGAGGCTATCCCATCACACCGGTGCCATGGCGGTTCCCAGCCCCTCACCTCCAGTCAAGTTCAAGTTCATCTAGGCCATTACCTCATGTCTGGTTTCCGTTGGCAACCAGACAGGCTCTGGGTGTGACCCTCCCCTGGAGTGACCGCCTTCCTCTCTCCCTCCTCCCCTCCCAGCCCTTTGCCCTGCAGCTCTGGTAACCGGTGGGGGCAACCTGACATCCTGCCCCTGGGCTAAGGGGGCACCTGAGGCAGCGCAGTGCAGGGATGAAGCCAGTGTCCCTCTGGCCTGGCTAGAGCTACCACTGTGGCCTAGGGCTTGTGGCTCGACTCTTCTGGCCCTGGCCCTTACGTCACTCATCTGCTGAACTGCATGACGGGACAGGAAGGTGGTGACACTCTCGGCTGGGGGCCAAAACAACGATGGCTTGGGATGGGGGGGGAGGAGAGAGCGGGTGACTGTGGGTGTGCACCTACATGAGCGTGGCCAGCCGGCATTAACGGGGGCACTCTGAGGGGAGGGATCCCGCTGGGAGGGGCACTTCCTGGGCAGCAGCCGGGGGGCATGCGGAGAGAAGCCTGAAACCAGCACACTGTGGACACTGAGGAGGGCAGAGCTGCAGGGCTGCAGGGGCTGGGTGCTGCCCCGTGGGGGACAGGCCTCAGCTGAGCGCCCTGGGCCCCCAGAGGGGAGCAGGGTTTCAAAGCCTCAGAGCAGCAGGGATGGGCTGACCTCACCGGGGGCGGGAGGCCCGCTGCCCCAGTCTGGTGGCTCAGCCCAGGCAGGGGCGGCGGCGGATCCCTGCCCACTTGACCTTCCCCTGTGCCCAGGCTAGGGTCCTTGCCCTGCCCAGGCGCTCCTGTGAGTCTCTCCTGCTCACTTGTCTCCACTCCCACGTCAGCCCAAGATGCTCCTGCCAGCTGCGACTGGCTGTGCTCCGCCCTCACTCTGACCCTCTCCATGGCTGCCCAGAGCCCCGGCCAAAGCCCACAACTTCCAGCGTCTTTCACATTCAAGCTGCCCTGGCCGCCCCCTGCCACCACCTTCTCCCCACCTGGAGGGCTCCCTTCTCCTCAATCCATCAGTGGAAGCGCCTCTCTGTCAGGGTCCCCAGAGGGCCAGCTGGCCAAGGGGGAGCCAAAGGGCGTGGAACCAAAGGCCTGCCTCAGTTTCCCTTCCACCATCCTCTAGGGAGAGGGTCAGGTCAGAAAGCACCCCACCTGCACCCCCCCAGAGGCTGATAGAGGGGGCTGCTGGCAGGGGAAGGCAGGCTGGGAAGGGCTCCGTGGACAAGGCCGACCCCCCTTTTAAAATCAGCTTTGGTTTCTGAAGCAACCGAGCCCCCGTCTGATCTGCAGGAAGCGGGAAGCCTGGTGCCCCGAGCACGGGGGCAGCTGGGAGCAGCCCGCGCCCACACAGGGACTCATGGGGCGGCCAAGGGAGCCCCAAGCACAGAGCAGAGCGTTCCGAGGCCCCCAGCGCCGGGACCAGGCAAGCGAGGCTGAGAGGTTTCCCTGTTTGGACCCCATCAGCTCTGCGAGGTGGACCCCGGGTGGACACACCTGACACCGGGGTGAGAGGTCACGTTGGGGCAGCGCCCCTGGGTGGAGACAGCGCCCCCTGCTCCCCAGGGACGCCCAAGCTCAGGAGACTGGGTGGGTGCGGCAGGGCCCCAGGCTCCGGGCCAGCCCCGGGCAGAGGCGGCCAGTGGGTGGGCCCGCAGGATCCTCCCCACACACTGCGGTCCTCTTAGTGCCACCGGCGACTTGGGCGGTCGGGGACTGCCCGGGAAGCCAGGCTGTCCAGGTGGTTCCGTGGACCTGGCCTCAGCCTCAGCTGGTTCTCGCTCCGCCTCCCCCGGCCCCTGCGCTTGGGCTCCGCTGAGGACTGGGCATCTGTGCAGACCCCTGGGCTCCGGGACTGGGAGCGCCCAGCTGGCTTCTCTCCGCATCCGGCCCTGGAGGGCCGCCAGCTGCGCTGCTGTCCCGTGTGGCCACTACCACGCCCCCCACACCCTGAGGAGGCGCCCCCACCTCAGACTCCAGTGCCAACGCTCTCCAGCCTGGCACAGCGCAGACCTGGACCTGGGCCCGAGGGCTGGTCCTGGGACATGGGGGTGGGAGACGGAGCCTGGAGCCTTGTCTGAGGCCCTCCGGATCCGCCCGCCACCACTGTGCAGCCTCGGGCAGCTGGCCCCTCTCTGAACCTCCTGGCCTGGTCTGCAGCTTCCATCATGCCAGCTCGCGCCTGCCACCCTCCCGCCTCACCGTGGAGAGCTCGGGGTGCAGGCGCTGGACTGGCCGCCCCACCCCTCCTGAGGGCGGCCTCATTCCCCATGGCCCCAGCTGGCACCCTGGGGCTGTCTGACTGGGCCACCATGCCCCTGGGGCCCAGCACAGGATGGGTGGGGGGAGGCGAGGGGACTGAGCGTTCAGGCTGGTGTGCTGTGTGATCCTGGGCAAATCCCCTCACCTTCCTGGGCCTCAGTTTCCCCCTCCGTAAGCGGGGACTGGGGCAGTGACAACCCTGGCCCCGAGCAGCTCTGCGGGAGAAGCAGCAGGCAGGACCTGCAGGGTTTGGGCCGCATCGCAGTCCTGTCCTCAGAGGCCAAGGCCGGGGACATGGGGCCACGCCAGACTCGTGGGCCTCGAGGGGCAGCAGGGCAGGGGCGCGAGGCCCTGAAAGGGGACTGGCGGGGGTCACTGTGCCGGGACGCAGCTGGGGCTGCGGCTAGAAGCCGGCAGCCGGCTGCTCCCTGCACGCTCCGGGCTGGCCCCTCTGCCCTGCCCCTCCCACCCCCCCGCCAGCTGGCCCGTCGGCCCCTACCTGTGCCTGATAAATGCCCGCTGGATCCCTTGGTCCTAATCCCACAAAGGAACGGTTTGCAGGGGCCGTGCCGGGCGTAGAGTAGGCTGCGGGGAGGAGAGAGACCGAGAGCCCGTTAGCGAGGGGGCCACGCGGGAGCACCCAGAGAGGGTGGCCGCTCGCCCAGGGTCACACAGCACCCGGTGCCTCCGAGCTTGCTGCCCACCCCTGGTCACTGCGGGCACCCCCGAAAGAGCTCACGGTTGCTGGGGGGGAGCCCAGGGCCATGGTGGGCCGTCTGCTGAGGCGGAAGGCAGAGGATGGGAGGTTCATCATTCGGAAACCACCTGTGAATTACTCAGGGGGTCTCGCTGCCCGAGCCCTCGCTCCGCCGCCTGCGTCCCGCGTGGGGCCATGAATTATTGAGGGCATTTATTTATTAACGATCCGCCCGGAGAGGGCGGGGGGGGGGAAGCCCGGGGTGTGTGGCGAGGGTGTGAGTGTGCACACCGTGCGTATGGACACACACACTTGTGTTTTCATCTCTAGGATGGTCTCTGCTGATGAGTGAGCATCTCGTAAGCCTGGTGCTACTGGGGAGGCTCGGGGGCCTCGGAGGCTGGGACCAGGAGGCAGGAGGGTCCCCTGGAGGTCTTATCTGGAGGTGGGTAGTGGGAGGAAGTGGCTTGGGGGGGTGCAATACCCAGCTGGTATAGGAAGAGCAGGAATCATGTTTATTCTGCACCTATTAAACACCGACTGTATGCCAGGCACCGGGCATAATCCCACGCAGCTCTCAGCGGCCTCTATGCAGCAAATACAACTGTCGCCCCATCTCTCAGAGGGCAAGGTAAGCGGAGCAGATCAGCAGCACAAGGACGCTGCGCTGTGTTCCCCGGTCTGCCACCAACTGGGTTCCCCTACGATGCCCCACTTTTGGCGGAGAACGCGGAGGTTCAGAGAGGAGGGACATTTGCCCAAGGTCACACAGGGAGTGAGCTGTGGAGGCGGGAGCCAAGTTCCGGCCACACCTGGCGCTCCGAGGAAGCCTCTGCGGAGGCCGGCTCTGGGTGGTGCTGGGCGAGGGGAGGGCTGCCTGCAGGGAGGGGAACTGCGGGGTCCCTGGAACTGTCAGCCCCTCTCGTGTGGCTGTGGGGAAGACTGAGACGGGAGGGAGAGGTCTGGGGGCCCTGAGGTTTGTGTCCAGAGCCACTGAATCGGGCAGCTTGACTCCCAAGGGGACAGGAGCGCTGGGTGCCAGGCCACAGGGGGGTGGGTTGGCAGCCCTGAGGGAGACCGCCTGGGGGGGAGATGGTCGACCGCCCACTGGCTGCACTGGGGGCCCGGGAGACCGGGCACAGAGCCGTTGTTAGCGGGGCACAGCCAGGGTGGGATCCCTGGGAGCCACTCACAGCTCCTGGGCTGGGGTGCAGCAGGAGCAGGGGCGCAGTGACGGTCACCAAGAACTACACCCACAGACAAGGCCGCCTAGCCAGGGCCTTCCACGGGCGAGCACCGGAGGCCGCACAGACGGCAGGAAGTTCTAGGCGAGGCGGCCAACCTAACACCTCCCGGCAAGTAGGTGAGGCCTGGCCCCCTTGGCGTAACCCGGCTGGGGTCACCAGCAGGAACAGGACGCGGGATCCGGTTTCCTCAAGAACCCAGAACGCGAACTTTGGTGCGAAATGATCTGTGTGGAAACCACCACAGCTTCTTGCCACAAACAAAAGGCACCTGGGCGGTGGAGGGGCGGGTCCAGCCCTCGGGTGCCCGTGGGCTGGCTGCTCTGTCCTGCCAGCCCCTCTGGCTGCCCGGGCCCCGAATGGACCTGATCTCATGGCCCCCAGGCCCGTTCCCACAGGGCCAGGCCTGCACCCCGGCCCCGGCGCCACTCCGGGTACTCCCAGGCCGCCGCGTAACGTGCCTTCTCCCGCGGAGGCGGGTTTCTTGCGAAGGGAGGGCCAGCGGTGGTAGCCTGGGCGGGGGGACGGTCGCTGAGCAGAAAGGCAGGGACTGGCCAGCATGGCTGAATGACCACTTCCATTTAACTGGAGACAGGTGCTTAGGGTGGCGAGTGGCCCTCTGCCCGCCGAGCTGCTGCCGGGGTGGCGGGGACGGGCTCGGTGGCACCGCCCGCGTGGGCCTGAGGCCCCAGCACCCTCTCCACCTCGAGCCACTCCAGACCCCCTGGCTTCCTCCCAGACGGTGCTGCCTCACCTTGAGCATCGACTCACACGCTCTCCTCACCCACAGCCGCACATCCTACCCACCCTCGCCTGTGGCTCCACAACCCTAAAAACCCTCCACAGCGAAGGCTTCTTGGTGGCCAGAGTCGGCCTGAGCTGCAGCTGTGGGGTCCGACTTCTGGGGCGCCTGGGAAGAGAGGCGACCAGTCCCACCGCTTGGCTTCCCACCCGTGCGGGTCCAGCACTTGGACAAGGGGCCCAGCCCTGCGCTCACGCGGCCTTCTGAGGCAGAGGCTGCACAGCATTCGCCGCACAGAAGGCGGGGCGAGGGGCCAGGCTCCCACGGGGTCACCCGAGGCCGCGCACGTGCGTGGCAGGGGCCCTGCAGGGCGGGGAGGGGGCCCATGCCCTCCGAACTCACCGGTCCAGGTTGCTGGCTGGCCGGGTCACAGGCCAGTGAGACGAGATCCTTGAGTGGGTCCTGGGGGTTGAGGTGCGGCGGGTAGCGGATGGCCGTGTGCGGGAAGTAGGTGGACGCGGCCTGAGGCAGGATGGAAGTCGTGGGGAAGTGCAGTGCCGAGGACGGGTGGGGGCTCCGGGCGATCCCTGCGGAGACGGGTGGGGTGCTCAGGGGCAGCCCTGCAGGGGCTCCAACGCGTGTCCAGCACCTGTCTGGGGAGGGCGAGTCTGCCTCGCGGTGCACCGGGCAGAACGGTGCCAGGCCCGGGCCCTCGCCAGTCTGCGCTCCGACTTGCTGGCTGCTGCTGGGGTCCACGTCACCCCGTTCGTCATGAGCAGAGGACGACACGGTGGCACTCAGCAGCTGGGCGCTGCCCCAGGCAGCAGAGCAGACGGCGGACATGGGATCCGCCCCAGGTCACCAGCCTGCAGCCGCGTCCCGACCCCTGGACCCAGCAGCCTGCACCCAAAAGGGGCTGGGCAGTCAGCGCTTCTTCCCAACTGGGGGTCACCACCCCACTAGAAAGTCCCCCTTCTAGCGGCTTCCTAGTGCATCCGCGGAGTCGCAAGACCACGATGACACCTGCAGAGCTGTCCCGACCCTGTGCGCAGCCACGCCACCCTGGCGGCAGGAGCCGCTCTCACCCGTGGCTGTGCCTGCTCTGGGGTGTGGCGCCCTGGAGGCACGCTCGCTCAGGCCTCTGCTCAGGACTGTCTGCGGGGCTCGATGGAGGCGTACAGGGGCCAGGCTGAGGGGTGAGTTCCAGGCTGTGAAGCCACAGAGCATAAAAGGGGAAATAGCCCCAGAGAGGCTGAGGCCCCCCTCAGAGGGGCTGGGCTGCACCCGGCTGCCCTCCACGCTGGCACCTCTCAGCCTCCTGGCCTGGAGGCTGCGGGAGGTCTGGAGGCCAGACCCGGTCCAGCGCCCACCCGCCTCCGCCTGCACTCACCGCTGTGCACGGCGATGACGGGCCGGTGGTGCTGGGTGAAGCCTGAGAGGCGAGGCGAGTCCTGGGGTGATGGGCTGTTGAACGGCGACTTGTCCATCTCTGTTTTCTTCACTGGGGATGAGATGCCTGTGTGGGGAGCAGGCCCGTGAGTGAGGAGGCGGTGCCCCCACAACTCCTGCTTCCCTTCCCTCCCCCCCAGTCCTTGCTTCTCAAGCTCCCAGAAAGCTGTGGGCTTGGAGCCCATTTCACAGGAGCAAACCAAGGCTCAGAGCAGAGAAGGGGGCTTTCCACGGTCCTGTGACCCCCCCAAGACAAGGAGCCAGTGCCAGCAAGGCCCCCTGGATGTGAGTGCCAGGCCCTGCCCTGTCTTTTCTCCTTTCACAGACAGGTCAGTCAGGGTGCCCTAACCACCTGGAGGAGCCAGCACCCAGGAGAAGGCGGGGGAGGGGGGTGTTTAACAGAGGAGACCTGGCCAGAGCCTGGCTGCGCCTCTGAGCAGCTCTGCACTCAGCTCCCTCTGCTGCGCCCAGGGGAGAGAGAGACACTTTCACCCTGGAGGATTAAAGGACGCACAGGACGCACGGCACGCACGGCACGCACGGCACGCTACTGACCAAGGCAGCCCAGGGGCCAGAATCCTCTGCAGGCAGGGCCTCACGCCCTCTCAGGCCACTCTGGGGGGGCCTCTCCCCACTTCCTCCACGAAGGACTGCAGGGTGAATGGTACAAGAGGGGGCGCAGACTTCCTGCAGACCCTCCAGGGGTGAGCACGGGCCGGGAAGCAGCGCCCTGAAGCCAGGAGTGGGGCAGCCTCAAGGAATGCCGGTGGCCCTTGGCCCTCCGCCTCCTGCCCGCACCCCCGGCCACCTTGGAGCTGCCTCTGCCGGCGATGGCTAAGCTCGGCGTGTGCCCGCGGACAAGAGCTGCTGGCTCCAGGAAGTGGCAGTGGGTGGGGGCTGCGGAGAGCAAGTGGTTTAGAAATCACACCCGGGGGCCTGACTTCACTCCCACGCGCACAAGGGCTCCGACTTCAGGGTCTGCGCCCTCCTGAGCCCTGGCCGGGCGGACATCCGGGCTGGGTCATCTCTGTGGGGTGTCGGGCAGCCTCCCTGGCCCCACCCAGGAGCACTGCCAGTGTGACAGCTAGAGTCCCGGAGTCACCTGTGTCCCCTGGAGGCAGGGTGGCTCTGCTAAAGCCCGGGGCTCCTCTGGGCCACGCTGCCACCGTCCCTGAGATTTCATGCCATGGCACTGAAGCGGCAGCACGTGTGTCCTCGGCAGGCCCGCGCACCCACAGCCGCGCCGCCACCTTCCCCTGGAGCCTATGCACGTAGGGGGTCTCCACCTGCGCCAGCAGCACAGCTGGGGGTGGCCCAGATTTAGGAGCCAGTCCCGTGATGCCACCTGGGCAGTCCACTGCTTTTGCCCACTGCCCGGAACACCACACGCCCAGCAAAAGTGCCTGGGCCGTGGGCGACCCGCCTGGACATCGCTGGACCTCGGGAGCAGGGGCCCGGGGCTCCCAGGATCAAGAGACGCTTGTGGGGCAGGGGGTGGTGCAGGGGCAGGGCCAGCCCTGTGGCGGTGCCTGGGCTTGCTCCCAGGCGGAGGGCAGCTGGCTCCTGTGGGGCGGTAGGAACAAGGGCTGTCAGCGGCTCGCGTAGGATTTCCTAGAACAGCCTGTCCTGGATGGACTCCCCTACCCCCATCACCACAGGCCCTTCTAGAGCTTTCTGAGATGGGTCCATGGGAGCTAGGGCAGAGTGGGGTGGGGGTGGGGGCTGGCCTGGGTGCTGCAAAAAGAATAAGCCTCAGGCCGGGCATGGTGGCTCGTGCCTGTAAGCTTCAGCCTAGGAAGCGGCCGGGGCTAGGGATCGTGGTTCGAGTCCCGCCTGGGGCCCGTAGTGAGACCTAGTTCCAAAAAACCAGCTGGGCGTGGTGGCGCGCGCCTGTCATCCCAGCTACCTGGGAAGCTGAGGCTGGGGATGGCTTGAGTCTGTGGTACCCCGGGCAACCAGAGCCTGCCGTTCCACAGGCAAAATTAGCGAGACCTGGTCTCAAAAAAAAAAAAAAGAAAAAGAAAAAGAATAAGCCTTCATGCCCCTGGGCAGGCTCCGAGCACCCCCCACATGTACACACGCATACACACGCGCACACACTCTCTAACAGCCCGTAGCTCAACAAACAGACCCATAACCCTCCACTGTTTGGCACAATGCCCACCTCTCTCCCATCTGAGCTTCCATCTCCCCATTTCACCAGCAGACCTGTGTCTCCACACCACCTGCCCTTCAAGGCGTCCTTCTGTGCCCTGTCCACCCCCCTGTGGTGGTGTCTAGCCAAGGATGCCCTAAGGGAACACACAGGCCTGGAGCTCCCGTCTGAGTGGGTCCGTGGGTCTGTGGCATGCATCCGACTATGGGGCTAGAACGAACGCTGGGGGCAGGGGTTTGAGCAGCATCACCGTACTCAGTGCCAGGACACCCCCAGTGTGATGACCCAGGTATCCCCAGACAGTTCCCGTGTCCCCTGGGGGCAGAGCCGGCCTAGGAGACCCAGGTGAGTCTGCATCTCAGCCTGCCCCTGGCACCCTCACGGCTGCCCCAGAAGGATAGGGGGTCACCACGCTGGCCCTAGGCTGCAATCCACCACCTCACCCTGTGCCCAGCGTTCAAAGAGCTGCCAGGGAGAGATCTGGGCAGGCCTACTTCTCTGCATGCTGCAATCTGAGGGCGGAGCCCACGTCCCGGCAGGCAGGTGCCAGGAGCAGCACACAAAGCAGGTGCCCTCTCTGCTTGGCTTGCCTGGGTGACTGGGGAGGCCTCGGGAGGCACCGGGAGGAAAAGCGGCACTCATGGGCATGGAGCAGCCAGAGGCCTGGGGGCTGGCACCCGGGGATGGAGAGATGATGTGTTTTCTGGGGCTGGAATGGCCCCGGGGAGGGGTGGCCGCTGGGGGCAGGGCGCTCCCTGCCCCCCTGGTAGCCACTGCAGAGGAAGGGAGCAAGTGCTCTAATCAGCTTAACACCCTTAATGAACAGCTAATTGGGGGCTGTC
>PVHY01031983.1:0-12211 GCA_004024945.1 Uropsilus gracilis | reverse complement strand
CCCAGCTATTTTTTTGGGACTATGTCTCGCTGTGTTGCCCCGACGATTCGAAACGCAATCCCTAGCCCTGGCCGCTTCATAGGCTGAAGCTTACAGGCTCGGGCCACCGTGCCTGGCAATGCTAGTCTTTTAATAATTAAGTAAAAATTATTTAATAGTTAATTCCTTCAAAAATAAGTTCGACTTGTACTGAAGAATATTATTAGGATTTAGATGTTGGCTCAGAACTGGAGCGTGCGATTCACCAGCTAGCAACTTCTCACATAAAACAGCTGGGTTGGTGGCAACATACTGGAGCCTCTCACGCTGTCTCCGCATGGTGGGGTCTATGACAAGGTCACTTCCTGTGGTGACAAAAGATCCTAATTGCAGTTACGTCCCTACTGGACTGTCCTGACCAGAGAGGGAATTTAAAAGTACAAATCATCAAGACCGATTCTTTGCAATTAGAATCACCACAATCTGAGGATGTCTTCAATTCAGAATTTAAGCCTAAAAGAGGCTTTGGTTGGGTTTGAAGATTGCAGGTTTTTTTAAGGTAATGACATGTTGGTCAGAGCTTGGATTCCAAATTATACCTTGGCTGAGAATAAAAAAGCACTGGCAACCTTAACTACAGAGCTGGTGCTGAGGCCTCTTTGATGAGAGAATGCCTGGTTTGAGTGTGGGCTTGGATTTCTGAGTCGTGTTTCCGATGGAAGAGGCAATGTGGCACATCAGTGCCCATGTTAACATCAGTCTGTGTGAAACAGGCTCTCGGTCAGGTCCCAAAGGTGCCAACCAGTGGTTTGCAGTGTTATTCCCTGGGGCACCAGCATGGCTGTGGGCAAGACCACGGTCACTCAAGAAAGAATTTCTCCAGGTCTGCTTCATCGATGCTGCATTTTAAGGAACTGCTAAAAATCATTTTCAACACACAGGAACAGCATTATAATTCAACTGAGTGACCTGAGACTCAGACTGATCCTCTGACTAAATGCAACTAAAAATGTTGGTTACATTCTTAAATATATGGCATTTAAAAAAATATGCCAACAAAAATTAAATGGTGTGTATAAAAATATACACAACACAAAATTTATCATCTTAACCATTTTCAAGTGTCCAGTGCTGTGGCATTAAATGCATAGCCACACAGTTGTGTAACCCTTCCCAACATTCCTCTTCAGAACTCTTTTCATTTTGCAAAACTGAAAAATAAACTCATTCCTTCCTCTCCCAGCCCTGACAACCTCCTTTCTATGATTTAACTAGTCTAGAAACCTCATATGAGTGGAGTCATATGTCCATTTGTGACTGGTTTATTTTCCCTAGCACAATGTCCTCAAGGTTTATCATGCCTTAGCATCCATCAGAATTTCCATTCCATTTTAAGGCTAAATAGTAGTCCTTCGTATGCATGTAGCATGTTTTATTTATGTATTCATCTGTCAATATACCCTTTGGTTTCTTCTGTCTTTGGCTATTGTGGATAATGTTGCTATAAGTGTTCATATTGCTTTGTAATCTTGCTTCAACTCTTTTGAAAATACAGCCAGAAACAGTATTCTTGGATCATATAGTAATTCCACTTTCAATTTTTTGAGAAACTGCAGTACTGTTTTTACAGCAGCTGTATTATTTTACATTCCCAGCAACCATTCACAATGATTCCAATTTCTCCATGCTATGATTACTTATTATTCTCTCTCTGGCTCTGTGTGTGTGTGTGCACACGTGTGCATGTGCATGAAAAGGCATTTGTCTTCTTAAACAGAGCACACTGCTTGAGAGGGGTGAAGCAGGAGAAATGGGTGAATCCAGTGCCGGGAACCTAGTTCCATGGGTGATGGAGCACTAGACCAGGTGGCCGTGATCATCTCCAGCTTGATTCCAGCAGCTGGAAGGTCATTGTAGATGCCCACAGTGCTGACTGCTGTCTTGGGCAGGATGATGGTGACCTATAGGTGCTTCTTCACTGCATTCGACAGGGGGTGCTGCCCCACTAAGGGCCTGTCAGCAGGCCCCTGTAAAGCTACACCCTCTCCTCCTAGGAAAGCTGCAACTGGACGTGGTCTATGCTAAGGGAAGTGAACTGGTAGAAGTCTGCTTCTCTGAACCCTTTCCACTTCACCATCTTGTGAGGCCTTTGAAAAGCGTTTTCTTTTTATAGTAGTCACCCTAAGCAACATTAAGTGGCATCTCACTTGCCTTTCTCAAGTGATTAGTGATTTCATGTGCTCATTGGTCTTTTGCATGTTGTCTTTAGAGAATATTTATGCAAACCTTTGTTTTAAAAATCAGGTTGCTTGTTTTATTGTTGAATCTGTAGGAGTTTTTATATATTCTGGATAGTAATCTATTAACAGATATGTGGTTTGTAATTATTTTTTCCCGTTGTGTGGTTGCCACTCACTCTCCATTGTGTTCTCTGATGCAAGTTGAAATTCAAATTTCAGTGTAGTCCAATTCACCTAATTTTCTTTGTTGCCATCACTTTTATGTCGTATTCAAGAAGTTACTGCCAAATCCAATGCCATTTAGCTTTTCTTCTTATTTTAAGATTTTCAAAAGAATGCTTTTAAAGTGTTTTAATGGGCAGGTTAGTGAGGAATACCCAAAGTCCTTGAACGCGAGAAAGCAGGGGTTAAAGGTGTAGTTGGGACACTGAAGTCACTTTTCTCTTTGAGAGCATCACTGAAGCAGTAAATCCAAGCCTTTGTTTTCACAGATCATGTGTCCCCAGATAAGAAACTAAACCATGATCATTAAAGGTGAATATTCCAACGGGAAAGATTGCAGAAAGATGTGACCCAAATCACAAAGGGCCATGGTGATTTGCCTATGGAATAAGGATGAACTAAAAATAAACCCAACTTCCCTTCCCTCCAAAGAATCACAGGGAATTTGCCTATGGCAAACTGATACTACATAGACAGTAGACATAGATGGAGGGTAGGAATATCAATATCTGTATTGTTGTTAAGGCTTCCGTAGCAAAGGGGCAGAATGGGAGCAGAAACACATCCCTTGATAACTCACAAAGCTAACTTGGTTTTCTCTGAATCAACACCATTTGAATGGTTCAAAGAATCCTCAGGTCAAAAATGAAATTTTATGTAGTTCTGAGATGTTAGTGCCTTGCATGCATGGCGGAAATGAACACAAATTATTTCTGTAGGAAGTGGTGTTCAAATAGAAACTCAAGGGATTGCCACAACTATTTCTCCAAGAAATATGTTTATAGCACAAAAGAAATTGTAAAGGCACAAAGAAATGTCACCATGAGTAAAAGTCAGCAGAAGAATCGGAATATCATCCACGAACATTTCTGTGCATGTGTTAGCACATACATAGCATGAAGCTAAGGAGTGGAATTACTAGATCAAAAATTGGTATCAGCAAACACTGCAATGCAGCTTTCCAAATTGACTGCACTAATTTATACTACTGCCACATTGCATGAAATTTCAGCTGTTCTAAGTCTTCACTAACATTTGGCAGTGCATTTTTATTTTCACTATTCCACTGTACAAAAGCTCTTATATCTTCATATTTTTAATTTTCATTCTCATTTTATGAAGCAGAGTACCTTATATATATATATATTTATTGACATTTGCTTTCTTCTTTTTTGAAATATTTATTCAAGTTTTTTTTTTACCATATTTCTATTGGATTATTTGGTTTTTTTCTTATTAATGAATGACAGCTCTTTATACATCTTACATACGACCTTTGTTGACTATTTCTGTACAAAATATCTTTTGCAGCTTTGTCGCTTGAATTTTTAATTTTTTTTTTTTTTGAGACTAGGTCTCGCTGTGTTGCCCAGGGTAGTCTTGAATCCGTCAATTCAAACGATCTCTGGCCTCTTTGCTTCCCAGTGCTTGGACTACAGATGCATGCCACCATGACGAGTGCATTTTGAAATTTTTAATGGTTATTCTTGAGAGCTTGTTTGGAGGTTCTAGCAGGGGAGCGCAGCTACTCGCATACCCTCGACCGAAGAAAGGTCCGTCTCTATTCGGGGAAGGCCGTCCTCTTCGACTGAGCGCGCAGCTTCGGGAGGGACGCACATGGAGCGGTGAGGGAGGAAGGGGACACCCGCCTAGCCAGCCAGATCAGCCGAATCAACCCTGGCGATCAATGGGGTGATAGATGTCGCAGCCAGATCGCCCTCACATCCTTTAATGGTTATTCTTAATCAACAGAGCGCAAACTGGTTCAGTCACTATGGAAGGCTGTGTGGAGGACCCTTAAACTACTGGAAATGGAACTACTATTCGACCCAACAATCACACCACTAGGAATTTACCCAAAGGATACAAAAACACTAGTTCAAAAGGACACCTGTACTCGCATGTTTATTGCAGCACTATTTACAATTGCCAAGATATGGAAATAACCCAAATGCCCCCAAAATGACAAATGGTTGAAAAAGATGTGGTATATTTACACAATGGAATATTATGCGTCCATCAAAGAAGACAAACTTATGTCATTTGCAGCAATATAGTTGGAGCTAGAAGGAATCATGTTAGCAGAAATAAGCTAGAAAGAAAGGATGGTCTCACTTATATGTGGGATATAGGAAAAACTAACAAATGAACAAGAAAAATTTTAAACTGCCAACAGAATTGAAGCACAGAGCAAGAGAGGGGGAGGAGGGTAGAAATGGGAGAGGGGGAAGGCATAAGAGATTAAGATGGTTCATGGGTGATAAGGTGACGGAAGAACCACAGGGTAGGCAATGATGTAATATATATATGTATTTTATATGTATAGATAGACAGATATGTGCAATCAATAAAATTTTTTTTAAAATAAGCTTCAAAGAATAAACAAAAAACCTTTTTATCTTTTATTTTTCTTATTTTGGTGTCCTTAGTGAAAGAATTGACCTCAATTACCTGGCTCACTCTTTCCAGAAATCAAATCATATATAAAGCAAAATCACTAGCAATATCAAGTTAAATTAAAAAACCATTTTGATTAAAAAACTATTATAACTAATCTATAATTGTATACCCAGCAAAACAATAGTCCAAGAGTGAAGGTTTCATGTGATATGGTAACAGTTAAAATGGATGAATGTGAAGAAATCAACAAAATAATATGAGCAAAAAGTTCACAAAATCATACACATAGTAAAATTTCATTTAAATAAAAAACACATTCATATAAAATGAAAAATTTTAAAAATGCATATAAAATAAAAAATTTAAAACTCATCTTCTTGAAGCTAATGGTACCTCTGGTAGAGGAGGAAGAGAACCAAAAGGAAAGTTTAGCTGTTTATTGGTATCTGTAATTTTTATTCCTTAAAACAGGTCTATTACATGATGGTATGTACACAGAAGTCAGTTCTATTATATTTGAATATTTTTGAAATGTTTCATCAAAACAATTTTTAAAAAGAAAAACCTTATAGCAGATCAACTGGTAAATAAATGAAGCAGCCAAAATGTATGATGTAATCTACTTATCTTTTCAGGTTAATTGAAGAAATCTTTCTAAGACTTATGACTCACAAGTCTGGCGATCTCTGGGTTGCTCAGTTGAAGTCCCCAGATGCAGATCTCTTTCCCCAGCATGTAACACTCATCTCGAATTGTCATTAGCAAAGGTTCCAGAGAAACTGGAAGGGTGCCTGGCAGGAAGTCATCGGATTGTGTAAGTGTAAGCTGGAGAGTAAGAAAGACACTTTCAGGTGGACATCATAAAGAAACATCAATATGTTTGAACATGTGGAAAAAGAATTTTGTCTTTAGACAAGCTAGAAACATTTTTTCTAGCAGATTATTATATTATTATTAGATTCTACCCATTATTAGGTCAGGGAATTAGCTTAGTAGGTTGCAAGTTGATCATTTTCCCTTTTTACTAATAAAATATAAAAGAAGGGAAATTGAGTATATTTTGTTGAGTAAGACTAGTAATTGTGTTGTGAGACTTTCATTTTGGTGATATTCAAAATCAGTGGAGACCCAACCCAAACAACTCCCCTACATATCAGCAGTTATACTGTTCATGCCAGTACTTTTGTACTGGGTTTTGGAAGTTAATATTTCTGATGGTGACTCTGATAAAAAAAAGAAATTCAGAAACCATCTTTGGTGGATTATCCATTTGAGCAAGATTATGATTAAACCTTAAGACCAAGTAAAATTCTGCTAGAAAATGACAAATCAGGTTTTTTTCTCCTACTTTTAAAAATTTTTATCACACAAAGGTAGCTCTGGGAAGTTCCTGCATAGAGCTAGCAGGGAGATGTGGCAGGGAGGGGCCACTAGACAAAGTACAAAAGAGGGATTAGAAAGACCAAGACCAAGGAAGGATGAGGGAGAAGATAGAGGGACAACAGAGAGCGAAAGGGGATGCTGCCCTGATTAGTGAAGTTTGGTGAAAAGTGAGAGATGGTCAGAGAAGAACTTCACCAAGGTTTTTGGGGGTGTGAGGTCTGATGAGGTCTGATGATCTTCCCCTTCTCTCAAAAACTTTTTGAGAAAAACGTGCATGGCATAAATGTAGAATGATGATCTTAAAAAACACACTTTACTATTTTGTTTAATTCACTCTGGGGAAGTTACAATCTTCTTGATATGGTTCGATATCTGCATCAGGGCGCAGATCACTGTGAATAGTGTGACAACTTTGTCAGCACTCAGCATTTTAGCATATCGGTTACTATTTAATTATTGAAACAGAGACCTTGTTTTGGGGTTAAGGTTAGAAAGTTAGGGAGCCGGTCAGTCTGCTTTGGGGGTGCTAGACTCCCCTTTCAGGCCTGTCCCAAGAGTTGGCCATTTAGTTCCAGTGCTGACCTCTCCTCTTTTCCCCTCACACACAATTCCTAGATTTCATCTCAGGTTTCATCTCATGACATCAAAATTTATTTTTGAAATCCAGTGCTTCTGAAGTCAGAACTATGTGCTTGCTATATCACTACAAGCAACACAGGTCTGCCAAGGGAATGCAGCAGGGAGGGTCTGGT
This sequence comes from Uropsilus gracilis, assembly GCA_004024945.1. NCBI lineage: Eukaryota > Metazoa > Chordata > Mammalia > Eulipotyphla > Talpidae > Uropsilus > Uropsilus gracilis. The sequence goes on along the minus strand of PVHY01031983.1, from coordinate 5,235 downwards.
GCCAGGGTGGTCTGATATCAGTGGTGGGTGGGGGGAAGAGTGAGGTGGGATCAGGGTCAGGTGGGATGGTTAAAGTGCTGGTGAGGGGAAGGCCTGCAGAACTGACAAAAGTGGTGACTTTAAGCTGGGTTTTCCAAACGTAGAGTGGAAGGAAGGGCAGTGGACCATTGTAGAAGTGGAGTGGTGAGAAAAGGCAGGCCTGATGGAAGGACTGTGATGTGCTAATCTGGAGGCAGGAAGGTAAGGGAAGTATTGAGCAGGGTTTTAGAGCCAGAGGGAGGCTCTGGATTTCACTCAGGCAGGAATGCAGAGGGGATGATACCACCCCCCTGGGCTTGAGGACCCATGCTCTCTGGGAGTGCGGGTGAGGGGAGAGGATCTTACCAATACCTGTCTGGGTTCTTCTAACATCAGACAGAGTAGTAGAGCAAATTTAATTATATATCTATGGAGAATATACATGATTATAAATTCTAGTAAATGAGACAGAGCAAAGATTTTTATTCTGAACTAAGGAATGAGTTAAGGGTCTGGGGCTTCAAGGAGGGAAGAGTGGACCCTTCCATGGAGAAAAGTCATGTAAGTAATTAGATGTTTACCCACAATCAAGATAGACTTCTTTGATAGAAAGGTTGTATCTAGTGGTAACCCTAAATCTGGTTAGGAATCACAAATTTCATTTTTCTAGATAGTGAAGGGAGTGGTAAAACTTACTCTGGAACCTGCAGGGCCTCAATTATGATATAAAGTGGAAATAATCCACAAACTACAATGGACCTCTTGGGAAAATCTGTTCTGAATACATTGGTGAGAACTGTCCTTCAGGAGTAAACTCTACTAGTTCATGTCAGAGAAGAATTAAAAAAGGAGTCCACATACTCACCTTCCTGAGTCTCCACTCATTGTTGATGCTGGTTTTCAGGTCCTTTCTGATGACTGGACACACAGATGTTTGAGTTTGTGCACAGTGCTTCTCATATGTCTTCAGGAACTTCTGAAGAATTGGAACAATGGGCAGGGGTGCCCCTTTAGCTTTTTGTTTCCCCTCCTTTAGTCTTGGCATTGTTTTACAGTATTAGATTCCACTTGAATACTGAAAACAGTAACTTGCCTGAAATCCAATGCATAGTTATCTTATTAAGAAGTAGAACATGTAACTAGCCGGGTACGGTGGCGCGTGCTTGTAAGCGACAACTTACTGAGTTGCAGCAGGGTCTGGGGATGGCGGTTCCGGTCCCCCCCTGGAGCAGCACAGTGAGACCTGGTCCCAAAAAATAATTGGGTGTGGTGGTGCGTGCCTGTAATCCTAGCTACTTGGGAAGCTGAGGCTGGGGATTGCTTGAGTCCATGGTACCACGGGCAAGGTGAGCCTGCAGTTCCAGAGGCAAAAATAGTGAGAACTAGCCAAAAAAAAGTCACTAAAAATAAGCAAATATTGTTGCATATATTTCTCTGAAAAATCTTCAAGTGCTTCATTTATGTTCAAATGGGAGTAGGAAATCAAGATAGAGACAGCAGAAAGGAATTGTTCAATTTCCAATTTTTATATTAATAAACCCAGTTTTTTTCCTTTTAGATTCTTTAAAATGCAACTCAATTGTAAAGGAACACAAGTAAATTAATAGTGGGTACTAAATATTATCAATGGCACACTGACTTTTTTTTTTTTTGAGACTAGGTCTTGCTATTTTTGCCCATGGAACCGCAGGCTCACGTTGCCCGGGGTACCACAGACTCAAGCAATCCCCAGCCTCAGCTTCCCAGGTAGTTGGGATTACAGGTGTGCGCCACCACACCCAGCTATTTTTTTTGGAACTAGGTCTCGCTATGGGGCCCAGGCGGGACTCGAACCGCGATCTCTAGCCCCAGCCGCTTCATAGGCTGAAGCTTACAGGCACGAACCACCGTGCCCAGCAAGGGCACACTGATTTAAAAATTCTTTTCAGAGACACAATTCTGGTCAGGTGTTCTGTCACCATGGTTAAGAACATGGCTTTGAAAGCAAATCAACTTGTATTTTAATCTTGTCCCCACCAACTAACTTACTGGGTGGTTTTAGATATGTTATAAAGCCTCTCCATGCCTCCATTTCCCCATCTGTAAAATAGATTATGGCCACTATAAGGATGAAGTGAGAAAAGTTTATGAAACACTTAGCACAATGCCTGGTTCATAATACAAGTGCTCAGTAGACTTCTTATTGATGTTACAATTATTCTGTTGCCCACAGAAAACCATTCAATCAGTACTGATTTTGTCCTTTAACTTATACAACCCCAAAGGGCCTCCCCATGTAATAATTTTAAGTAATGATCAGGTCTCTGAACTGAGTTCACAGACACAAGTCTTATGGGAAGGATGGAAATTTTTCCAAATGGGAAATTTTCCAACGAAAGATTATCCAGAGATGTGTTCATTATTTTGCATTAAAAGGGGCTCCCCTATTTGAATCCAGGCTTGGTTGAGGATCCAAAAGGAAGCAGAAGACAGGGGCTGTTGAGAAAAGCAAGGATCACAAGAAATATTACTTCTTTGATGCTACTGTCATCAATTTTTCACTTGTATGATTTGTATGACTTTCATCTTACCCCCTTTTAGGTCTATTTTTCACCCAGTTGCCAAAGTGATTTCGTAAAAAATATAAAGATTATGTGACTCTTCTGTCTAAATCTTGCCAATGGTTTCTCATATTTTTCTTTGCTAAACTTTAAATACACTTATTCTATCAGTTATTGAAATAAATATGTATATTTCTGTTATTAAGTCCATACATTTCTGTTTTTATATTTTGAAACTATATTTTTAGGTGCCTACTAGTTTAGAACTGATGATTCTTCCTAGGAATCCATCCTTTGTCATTATTTAATACCCCCTCTTTATCTCTTGAAATGCTTCATATCTTAAAGTCATAGTTCCAAAATTATGTGTTGAAGTGCTTTTAAAGGTACTGTGGTATAGGGAGCTGTTAACTTTTTAAGGGAAAGCTAACAACATCTATTAGATGCCTGTGAATTACTAGGGGGTGGTTTACAGTTTTGAAATAGATCACCCTTGTACAAGCATTTTACTGCTACCTAACAAATTACTTACCAGGAGTGAAAAACATTCTGGAAAGACAGAATGAACTCAGCAGAATATAGAGATACTAAGATATTTGAGCATTGGAAAATCATAACATTATAGCTCTGGTTGGGGCATTACAGATGATCTAACATTGGGAAGCCATTTGGGAGAAGGACTTTACGTGCTAAAGAAAATTCTGGATGGAACAACCAGGATGGGTGTTCACCCAACCACTTCCTGTTCTGAGGGCCATCACCCAATTGCAGCCTCAGATTTTGCTCATGACTGCTCTAGGCAGCTTCTCTGGAGCAAAACTGACAGCTACCTGAAATCGTTTTGCTGTTTTGGGCCTTCCCTAATTTCTTGTTTTACAAGTAACAAAGGTGAGGCTCAGAAAGGGAAGAAGGAACTCCTGCTAAGAATAGAACTGGACCCCACTGACTTCCCAGATTGTTTTGGGTAAGTCTTCCAGATGATGTTTACCATCTGGCAATTAGCAGATTGGAATGGCACCACTGGAGATGCCAAGTGGTGAAGCAGGTGGCTGTAGCTTTGAATTCTCTGTCAGTCTATTACTAACTAGAGTGCGGGACATAGCCATGACCCATAGTCAACTTCTCCAAACCTCATTTTCTCAATCTGTGAAAATGGGAGGGGTATTACTGCTGTGGCATTTGTGAGAATTAAACAAGATACGTATGTCAAGTATTTTTTTTGTCAACAGGTGCTAATGATAGTAAAGAATTGTTACAAGCAATAAGGAATACATGAAGGATGCTCAGAACAGAGAAAAGTGCATAATGAAAGCTTAGTTTAGGATTGCTGCATAGAGGATTTAAGCAATTTGCCTAAGGGCAGCTGCTGGTGAAGCCTGCAGAGGGGATTTGCATTCAAGAAGTCTGACTTGGGAGCCCATATCCTTAAAGCATTCTAGGTACCACTTACAAGGTGCTACTATGGACTGACATTTGTTTTGTATCTCCCCCAAATATTGTATGTTGAAGCCCTACCTCTTAGTGTGATGGTATTTGGCGATGGGAGTTTGGGGGTAATTAAACATGGATGAGGTCCTAAGGGTGGGGCCCTCATCTTGGGGTTAATGGCCTTTTCCCCTTGGTCCCCCACCACCACACCTTGGCTTTCCACTCTCCTCTCTTTTGAGAATGCCTCCACCTATAAACCCTACCTCACTGGTAATCTTGGACTTTCAACCTTCAGAACTATGAAAAATTAGATTTTTGTTGCTTGTTTCTTAGCCTACAGTATTTTGTAACGGCAACCAGAACCAACGAACAGGCTCTATACAATTTGTTCACAATATGAAGTATTGCTCACCAGCTGTTTCTGGCTATTTACAGACACACAAAGTACACCTACATTCTATAAATATTCTTACCAATCTCTTAAATCTTGAGACCTTTGCTTACTATCTTATCATGGACATTTCCTTATGTAATTTCCAGAAACGATAACTTTGTGATTAGATTAGCAATTAAGTGCTCAAGGACAGCATTTCTTGACTGGTCATTAACAATTGTTGGAGGCATAGGTAGTATGTAGCTGACGAGCCTAATTTTCCTATTTCGTCTGTTACTCTTTCTCTCCCAGGTGTTCTGGAGGCTGGAAGATGGGAAGGGAAGTTAAGAGGGGAGTAGGGGTGGAGGGGACTGTATCTGGAGGCGGATCCAGAGGAGAGCCTTGTTCTGCTCTGCTTTTGCTGAGTCACCTGTTCCTCTCACCTGGTGCCCACAGTCTTAGGGAACTAGATGAGGCAGAGCAAGAAGCGGCTGCTTCCCACTCCCTTCTCCAAGGTTCTCTATAGATGGAACAATTTCAGTGCCTTTCAGAGAGAATGCAAACCGCCCACCCGCGGCCTGAAGACCCCACCTGCTCTCGGCCTGGGGAAATTCGGGTGGGGAGCGGGCTGTGCACCTGCTGAGGGAATCGGTAGGTCTGTGCAGTGAACCGCGCTCCAGCCCTACCTCATGCATCTACGCCAGGGCCACGATTTTCTGGGGCTCTTCCCGCATGCTCACCGCCCCCGTCGGCGCCCCGCACTCACTCAGGCGCACGATCTCGCGTTCCTCGCTGGCTGGCTGCCCGCGTCCGTCTCAGTATCGGCTCCTAGGAGACACCGCTCCTGCGCGCCTCTGTAGGGGCAAAGGCGGGAAG
>PVHY01031982.1:0-12208 GCA_004024945.1 Uropsilus gracilis | reverse complement strand
TTTTTTTTTTTTTTTTTTTTTTTTTTTTTTGGTATGGTCATACAATGTAATAGCTGTTACAATAACCTCTATTTTTCAGATGAGGAAAATGGGACATAGAGAAAATGAGAAATGCAGCAGATCCAGGTTTGAATCAAGATGATCAGATTTCAGAATTTTATAACCACTTATCTTATATAAAGTTAATGTGCTTATATAGTCTTAAGCTTTGTCCAGAATCTTCTAACATGGAATTTTTTTCAATGATTTTATCATTCTTCCATCTCCCTCCTTCCCTAGGTAATTGTAGATTAGTTGCCACTAGCATATGAACCAATGTGAAGTTCATGTTCCTAATTTGTAAGCTCATAGGAGTACAGATTCTGCAGGTTTCCATTGAGTTGAGAGTTAAAAACATCTAAGAAAGAGTTATTTAAATGGAATTTACCCACAAGTGATTAAACATAGAGTCTTTTCCATTCAAATGATACCCATGTGGTTTCATAAAAGGAAACAATGATTTCATTTTGCTAAGTGACTGTTGGGCTTGATAGGATACTCAATGGAAAGGAAAAGAAATGTTTAAGTGTACAAAGTATGCATTTCCTCTTTCTGGCTATTAATTTGTATGTTTCTTTCTGTGCAGATGCTTTATCTGTTATGTTTTTTTAGATCACAAATCAGCATGCTACTCACTGGTTCCTGAAAAGGCAGACCACAAGACTTGAGAGACCATAGAGGGTTTCTTTATTTTACCTTGCTGCCTTTGACTTTGAAAGGCTATTTCTACATTCAGGATAGTACTAGAATAATAAAGTATTACTAACCTATTCCTGGCATCAGTCTCTAATCGAAAATAAAAATGAAATTCTTAAGAAGTTGAAGTACATTTTAGCAGTGTATAAAGTCCCATACTTCTCAATCTGTCTAGGAACAAAATACTTGAGGATTTATTATATCCAAATATACATTTTTTTAAAATTCACCATTTTTAGATTGAAAGCAAATAAAATTTATAGTGAAATATTTATAATTATTATTTACAAGAATATGCAATAAACTGCCTTGGATCAAGTAAATGTCTTAGCACTGAGTATATCCAAAGAGAATGAGTGATACGTGTTAAAGGTGTTCTACAATGGGCTCAGAGTTGCTTTAAGAGTTTTTTTTGTTTGTTTGTTTGTTTTTTTTTGAGACTAGGTCTGGTTATTTTTGCCTGCGGAACCGCAGGCTCCTGTTGCCTGTGGTACCACAGACTCAAGCAATCCCCAGCCTCAGCTTCCCAGGTAGCTGCGATTACAGGCATGCACCACCCTGCCCAGCTATTTGGGGGGGGGGACTAGGTCTTCCTGTGTTGTCCTGAGAGGGACTCGAACCATGATCCTAGCCCCAGCCACTTCATAGGCTGAAGCTTACAGGCACGAGCCACCGTGCCTGGCTGAAACTTACTCAAATTTTTAAGCCACCTGGCTTCTCTGCATAATCCTCACATTCCAATTTGTTTTCAATTATTTTGATTAATATTATCAAAAATCACTAAAAACACTATGACCAAAATAATTAGCACTTAACATCATAACAATGAGTTCTACCTCCTTCCACCTGCCCACGGCAGTTTCTATCATCAATCATCTCCTCTAACTTGAGTGACCTTTTCCCTTACCCCACATGAATTCCTCTCATGGAATGATCATGAAATTACACAGATAATCTTCACTAACTTTCAGATCCAGGATTTTAAAAGCACTTACATCAACTCATGCTTTCACTTCCCTAAGGGAGAACTTTCCCTTCAAGTAAAAGAAGGAAAAGAGCAGACAAAGTACGTAGAGTTGGAATTCTGCTACTTCATCTGACATCTAGGTGATATTGGTCACTTATATGGTATTCATAAAGCATAATCTCCTTTCTACCAGCCCACCAATTTTAGTGAAAATATAATTAGCATGCAGTTATTGAGTTTAAGATGTGACTTGACTTGCATGCTATGAACTGATATATTATAGCACATTCATAGCCACCATCCAATACAGATATGCAAAATAGAAAAATAAAGAGAGAAAAATGTTTTATTCTTTGGGATCAAATTCTTAACTTTCATATATGTGATTCAGGTGTACTAAATATAGTAAACAAGTTGCTCATTACATCCCTAGTACTGTATTTATTTTATAACTGGAAGTTTGCACCTTTGTCCACCTTCCTCCAATGCTTACTAATCCAATTTCCCTGTCCTACTCATCATCTTTACTTACCACAGATCTCATGATTTTTTTCTGAATATTTTAAATTTTCACATATAGTAATTTGTCTTTCTTTCTTTGATTTATCTCACTTGACAAAATGCCTCCAAGTCAGATCCATCTTTGGTTTCACAAATATCAATATCTCCTGTTTCTGTGACTGAATATCTGTAGCTATACCTATCTATCTATCTATCTATCTATCTATCTATCTATCTATCATCTTTATCTATATATAGTCTCTCTCTATATATATATATATATGTCTCACAAATTCTTTATCCATTCTTCAATGAGTATATGTACATGGAGTGACAGAAAACTCTCTGACAGCATTTTTGCTTGTTTGGATACTCCCAGAAGAGGAAATGTTGAACTATTTGATATTTCTATTTTTATTTTTTTTTGAGAAACCATTGCACTGTTTTCCAAAATGACTCAGAAGTTTACATTGTCTAAAGAAGACATCTTCCAGATGACCAATGGGATGTGAAATAATGCTCACTTCATAAAGCAAAAACTCCATGAAATAAACACCTCCAAATGTCTACTGAAATCATTTTCCAAGTTTTAACTGGATGATGATGATGATAATGATGATGATTTTATCATTGCATGAAGTTTTCATATATTTTGGTTATTAACCCCTTTGTGTTTGTGTGTATGTGTGTGTATAAGTTTCAAATATATTTTCTTCATTCTGTAAGTTGATTTTTCATTTTGTTGTGAAAAAACTTTATCTCATGCAGTCATACCTGCTTTTCTCCTTTTTATTTGTCTTCTTTTTTGCTTATTTTTTAGATATAAAAAACATCACTGCCAACATCAGAGTCAGGATTTTCTAATATGAAAAGTAATTTTCATTAAACCTATGGAACTATACCTATGATTAAATGAGATTGCTCCTATTTAATGATAGACCTATAAATGTTCAACAAATTTGATATATGTAGTTCCCTACAGTGCATTTTGTACTATTGCTTTGGAATATTTTCATGCATTGCATTTCTTTTTATTATTGCAGTAACAAGTTCTTTGAAAGAGAGTTTATATCTTATATTTTAAAGTGTACTCTTGCATGTACTCCATCCAGTACCCATTATAGGTACTCAAATACTCCTGAATAGATGTGCAAAAAAAGCAGTTACTTTCATTTTTTAATTCATCAGAATGTGTTTTATCCAGAAGTGGATTTCTGAATTGTAATTTATGGAGGGTTTTGCCAAAGTTTTCCTCTATGTATTTTATCATTTCAGGTCTTACTTCCAAATCTTTTATCCATTTTAAGTTGGTTTTTGTACATGGTGTGAGGGAGGTGGACACATCTACAGCTGGCAAAAAACGAAGCAAAGCATAAACAACTGGGACTACATCAAGCTAAAAAGCTTCTGTACAGAAAAAGAGACAACAGACAAAAAAAAAAACATAACCAAATGGGATGAAATTTTTGCTTTCCACGAAAGTGATAGGGTTTGATAACACAGACTCACAAGGAACTCACATAACTTAAAACAACAACAACAGCACCAAGAAGTCCAGTAAAAATGTGGAAATGAACTAAAAAGACACTTCTCTAAAGAGGAAATACAAAGGACAAACAGGCATATGAACAAATGCTCAATGTCCCTAGCTATCAAGGTATCTCCTCTTTGGTGAAATGTTTTTTTTAGTTCTTCTCCCTGTTTTTTGACTTGGTTTTTTGCTTTGTTTTTGTTGAACTGTAGAGCTCTTTGTGGATCTTTGTTATCAGACCCTGTCACTTGTCTGGAGGGCAAAAATTTTCTCCCAGTCGATTTGGTTTCTTTTTGTTTTGTTTATTGTCTCTTTTGCTGTATAGAAACTTTTTAGTTTGATATGGTCCCAGCTTTTTATGGTTTCCTTCACTTTTTTGCCAACTATAATTGCTTCCCCAAATGGAATTCTGAGGTGAAATTCATGGAGGCTTTTGCCCAGGTTTTCTTCTATGTATTTTATGGTTGCAGGTCTCACTTCCAAGTCCTTGATCCATTTTGAGTTGATTTTTGTACAGGGTGTGAAGGTGTTGTCCTGGTCCATTTTTATTTACACATCTTGATCCAGTTTTCTCAGCACCATTTACTGAAGAGGCAATCGTTCCAGAGTATGTCTTTTTTCCCTTTGTCAAAGATAAGTGACTATATATGTGTGGTTTTATTTCTGGGTATTCAATTCTGATCCATTGGTCTGTTTGTCTGTATTTGTACCAGTACCATGCTGTTTTAAGTATTGTGACTTTGTAGTATAGTTTGAAGTCTGAAATAGTAAAAACTCCGTTCTCTCTTCTGTTTGTCGAAAGGGTTTTGGCTATTCGGGGTCTTTTGTTTTTCCATATGAATTTCAGTAATTTTTGTTTTATCTCTTTAAAATATGTCATTGGAATCTTTATTGGAATTGCATTGAATTAATCTGTATATTGCCTTTGGTAGTATGGCCATTTTGATAATGTTGATTCTTCCAATCCATGAACAGGGAATATCTTTCCATTTTTTAACATCATCTTCTGTTTAAGAATGTTTTATAGTTTTCTTTGTATAGGTCTTTTACTTCTTTTGTTAGGTTTATTCCCAAGTATTTAATTTTCTTTGGTGCAAGTATAAATGGGGTATTTTTTAAAAAATTTTCTTCTTCTTCTGATTGATTCTTTGCATATATGAATACTCTTTATTTTTGTGTGGTGATTTTGTATCCAGCTACCTTACTGAATTGGTTTATAATTTCAAATAGCTTTTCTGTTGATTTTTCTGGGTTCTCTACATAGAGTATCATATCATCCACATATAATTATAGCTTTGTTTCTTCTTTCCCTATTTGGATTCCTTTTATGTCCTTTTATTCCTTTCTCTGGTCTTATTGCCCTAGCTAGGACTTCCAGAACTATGTTGAAAAGGAGTGGAGAGAGTGGGTATCCTTGCTTGGTTCCAAACTTTAATTGAAATGGTTTCAGATTTTTCCCCATTGAGGATGATATTTGCTGTGGGTCAGTCATATATAGCTTTTATTATGTTGACATATGTTTCTTTTATACCAATATTTTCCAGGGCTTTCATCATGAAAGGATGCTGAACTTTATCAAATGCTTTTTCTGCATATATTGATATGATCATATATAGTTTCTGTTTTTGTCTTTGTTAATGTGATAGATTATGGTGATTGATTTTCAGATGTTGAACCATCCATTTTAGATGTTGAACCTGTGCCCTGGGATAAATCCCACTTGGTCATGATGGATAATCCTTTTTATGCAATGTTGGATTCGGTTTGCCAGGATTTTGTTTAGAATTTTTGCATCAGTGTTCATTAGGGAAATTGGTTTGCAGTACTCTTTCTTTACACTGTCTTTATTTGGTTTTGGAATTAGTGTAATATTTGCTTCATGGAATGTATTTGGTAGCTTGCTTTCTTTCTCAATTTTTTTAAAGAGTTTTAACAGTACCGGTATTAGTTCCTCTTTGAAAGTTTGGTAGAATTCATTTGTGAAACCATCTGGATCTGAGCTCTTGTTTTTAGGGAGAGTTCTGATGACTGCCTCAATTTCACTTCTTATGATTGACCTGTGAAGTTTTCTATTTCTTCTTTACTCAATTTTGGATTACTGTATTGTTCTAGGAATTTGTCCATCTCTTTCAGGTTGTTGTATTTGATCAACTTTCTTTATTTTTTTCAAAGAACCAGCTTTTCATTTTATCTTCTTGATTTTTTTTTTTTTTGGTTTCTATTTCATTTACACCTGCTTTTTTTTTTTTTTGTTATTTCTTATCTTCTGCTGGATTTTGGATTGGATTTTTTGTTGTTGTTGTTGCTCTTTTCCTAGGTCTTCAATTTGCAAGATTAGAGTATTTCTTTGAGCTGTTTCAATTCTTTTTATTTGTCTCTGTATTGCTATGAACTTTCCTCTTAAAACTGCTTTTACTGCAACCCACAAATTTTGGAATGTTTTGTCATCTTTGTCATTTGCCTCCATGTAGGTTCTAATTTCTTCTTTGGTTTCCTCTTTTACCCATTGATCTTCCAAAAGCCTGTTATTCAGTCTCCATGTAGTGTTTAGTCTACTTATTTTCTTTTCATTGTTGATTTCTAATTAGATGGCTTATGATCAGAGAAAAGGGTTGATATTATTTTAATCTTTGTGTATTTGTTCAGGTTTGTTTTGTAGCCTAATATATGGTCAGGTTTAGAGAATGAACTGTGTGAATTTGAAAAGAAAGTGTATTCTTTTCCTGAAGGGTACAGTGTCTGTAGATATCTATTTGGTCCATTTGGTTTAGATCTTCCTTTAAAGCTTGTGTGTCTTTGTATAATTGCTGTTTTGTTGATCTCTCTTTTGGTGAGAGTGGCATGTTAAAATCTCCTACCACATATGTATTCTCACCAATATTTTATTTTAGTTCTACTAGTAGTTGTTTTATGAATTTTGGTGCTCCCTCATTAGGTGAATATATTTTGATTATTGTTATGTCTTTTTGGTGGATTGACCCTTTAACCATTAGGTAGTGGCTGTCTTTATCTTTTGTCACTATTCTTAATTTGATGTCTGCTCTATCTGATATAAGAATGGCAACCTCTGCTTTCTTGTGGGGGCCATTTGCTTGTAGTATAGTTTTCCAGTCCTGCACCTTCAGTCTATGCTTATCCTTAGAGGTCAGGTGTGTTTCTTGGAGATGGCAGAATGCTGGGTTCTGTTTTCTGATCCAGTCTGCAACTTTTCATCTTTTGATTGCTGAGTTTAGACCATTGACATTTAGGGTGATTACTGATGTTTAAGATTCTGACTATTTCCTGGTGGTCATTTTGGGGTTTTGATTTGGTTTCTTATTTTTATTTGTTTTATTTGCTCTTCTTATGGTTTTGATCTTTGAGACCTCCTGCAAAATTTCTTGGAGTGGGGGTTTAGTGTTAGCAAATTTCTGGAGACTTTGCTTGTTGGTGGAAGTTTCTAATTTTTCCTTCATAGAGAAAGGATAGCTTTGCAGGGTAGAATATTCCTGGCTGGCACTTTTTTTCTTGGCGTTTTTAACTCCATTCTCTCCTTGCTTGGAGTGTCTCTTCAGAAAAATCTGAGGTCAGTCTAATGGATTTTCTTTTGTAGATTATCTGCTTCTTTTCCTCTATCCATTCTCATTATTTTTTCCTTCTCTTGGGTTCTTGGAAGTTTTACAACGATATGTCTTACTGTGACTTTTCTTTCACTAAAGTAGTTTGGTGTCCTTTTTGCTTCCTGTATGTCTGTTTTTATTTCTTTCTTCAGATTTCAGAAGTTCTCCTCTCTTTTTATATTGAATAGCCTTTCAGTTTCCATGACTATCTCCTCTCCTTCTGGAATTCCTATTACTCTTATGTATCTTTTCTTTAAGGAATCTGACATATCTCTGAGTTTTTCTTCAGTCTTGTTTTTCTCTTTTTTCTTCATCCTCTCTATTTCTGTATTTTCAAGTGTACTGATTCGCTCTTCATTTTCATCTCTCTGCTTCCATGGCTTTTCCCTGCATTTTTGAGCTCATCTATTGTAAACCTTAAATCCTGGGTTCCCTTCAATTTCCTTTTTAGTGATTCATTTTCATTCTTCAGTTTGTTAATTAGATTATACATACTGATGCTTTCTCTTATATTTTTCTACTTCTTCCCTTAGTGCATTAAATGCTTCTGTCATTCTGTTGTCCTTTTTTCCTGATTCTTCTCTTATTTGTTGGAGTGCATTTAATATGTTGATGTTGGAAACTTTGAAATACACATCATTTCTTCAATGTCTTCCTTTTGTTTTCTGTCTGGAGATTGTCTTTTCTTTGGTGGCAATGGATTATTTCCTGTAGGGCTTGCTTGCTTGTCTACAGTTTTTCTCCTTACTGTGTTTTGTTTTCTGACTTGTTCTACATATTGAGAAACCATGGCTCTGGTGTTGGTTGGCATGCTATAGCAATGTCTTCCAGATTGCAAGTAGATCTGTAGTTTAGTTTACTAATTTGCACTGGGGGCCCTTGTGGCACTGGCACCAGTGACTTGCAGCATCTCACCTGGTTGGGGGAAAGGTCGGCTGGGTTCCTTCAGGAACCTGGGTAAAGGGGTGGCTTTCCAGATCTGCTGTGGCAGCAGTGTAAGGAAGGGAACTTTCCAAAGTCCTGGTGCCAGTGCCAGTGACTTCTGGCATCTCACCTCAATTTTTTTTTCATTTCTTATAGAAGGATTCTTTTTGACATTTCTTGTAAGGTAAGAAATGTTGCCTTATGAGACAAGTGATTGTGTGATAAACTACATTACCTCTGTCTGTCTGGTATAGCATTTATTTTACTTCATATTTGAACAATAATTTGTTGAATGGATATTCATGGCTGGTAGTTCTTTTAAGTATGAACACTTCTTCCACTAATTTCTTGCCTGGAGGGTAATTCAGTGCAATTTAAGCAAAACCAAATTTGAATTTCTTTGCAAATTTTCGTACTTTTCTTATAATGTTTTATTTAACATTGGTTCTTGATAATTTACAATGAGGTATCTTTGTGAATGTCCTTTGCACTTTGAAATTTGTGTTCTCTCTTGCCTTCCTTTCACTATTTTTAATTCAATTTTTAGGTTTAGGAAATTCTCTTCTTCTATAACTTTGAGTAGGGTCTCTGCTTCCTTCTCTCACTCTTCATCTTCTAGAACAGCTATTATATTTATGTTTACTCTTTTACTTGAGTCTGGGATTTATCAGAGTTTCCTTATTGTTCCCATGTCTGTTTCACTCACTGTTTTTCTAATGAATGATTTGTACATTTGAATCTTCCATATATGAAATTATTCTGCAATTCAATTCTAATTAGTCCTTCCTATAATGGTTCAATTTCTTTTTATTATTGCCTAATTTTTATTAAATAATTTATATATATATATTTCACATCTTTTTATTCCCTGGGGTTCACCCACCAAGTCTCCTCCTTGACCACTCCCCACAGGCCTCCCTCCCCAGTTGTGTTCTTTGGTTTGGTTGTTACCTTGTTTTGACTTTTCCTCCTGGCCTTTTGCTTGTTTTTTCTATGTCCCATGTATTAGTGAAAACATTTGGTTTCTGTCTTTTTCTTTCTGACTTTTTTCTACTAATATGATTTCTCTAGGTGCATCAAGGATATCAAAAATTTGTCACTTTTAATTGATGAGTAATATTCCATTGTGTATATATATATCACATCTTTTTCATCCATTCATCTGTTTTAGGACATTTGGGTTATTTCCATGTCCTTGCAATTATAAATAATGTTGCAATAAATATCCAAGTACAGGGACACCTGTACTTGGATAGGTATTGGGGTTTCCTTTGAGTAGATTCCCAGAAGAGTGATTGCTAAATCAAATGGTAATTCCATTTTCAATAGTTTGAGTTTCCTCCACACTGCTTTCCATAGTAGCTGGACCAGTTTACATTCTCACCAGTAGTGTAAGAGTGTTCCTTTCTCTACATCCACACCAGCACTTGCTGTTACCCAAATTTTTTAAGTGGGTCATTCTTACTGGTGTAAGGTGGTATCTCATTGTGGTTTTTATTTGCATTTCCCTGATTACTAATGATCTTGAGCATTTTTTCTTGTGCCTGTTGGTCATTTGTATTTCCTCTTTAGAGAAGTGTCTTTTTAGTTCTTCTCCCTATTTTTTGACTAGACTTCTTGTTTTTTTTTCTAAGTTTTATGAGTTCCTTGTGAATCTGTGTTATGGGTGTGGTCCTATTTCATTAAAATCTCTTTACATTCTTTTAATATTTTCAATCTTTTTGGTAAAGAACCTTTTTTGTTCTTGAATCTCCTTTAGCATTTTGTACCTATCTACCATTTACTGACCTTCTAGTAGCTTGTATAGAATTTAAAAAAAAATATGTATATATTTTTTTGAAAGGACACTGCCATTGGAATGAGACTAATGGACTTCGCACAACTAGTAAACAACAAAGAGTGGGGTTTGAGAGAATGGAAGGGGCACCAGAGGGAGGAGGAAGAGGGAGGTACCCAAAAAAAACACAGAGGTTGTGATCTAAAGAACAAAATAAATTTAAAAAAATTTTTTTTTGTTTTTATTTTAAGAGACTGTGTCTCACTATGTTGCCCGGGGAACTGCAGACTCTCATTGCCTGGGGTACCCCATACTCAAGTGATTCCCACCCTCAGCCTCCCAGATAGCTGGGATTACAGGCATATGCCACCACCCCCAGCTATTTTTTGAGACTAGGTTTGCTATGTTACCCCTGTTGGGTCTTGAACCCCCACTCTCAAGCAGTTCCCAGTTTCAGCCTCCTGTCCTAGGCTGGGATTAAAGGCACATGCCACTTTGCCCAGCTTTATTTGGATTTTTAAATATTGTTCCTTTAAAGTATCTGATATGTCATGCATTTCTGCACCCCAAAACTTCTCGTCTTCTCTTTTTGCTCTCCCATCTCACATTCAGAAGTTCCTTGCTTCATGGGCATATATGTTGACTTCTTTGGTTTTTATGTGGTTGGTTCTATGGGTTTAATGTTGTTTTGTCTCTCTTTTTAGTTTCACTTAGAGGTAAGTACAAGAGAAGAGTCTGGGGCTTAAGTACACAGTTTCAGCTTTGTTTTGACATGGTGTTAATCCCCAATACCATGTCTCCTCTCTCTCCATTTCACATTTTTTGATGATTCTGTCATTTTAAGTTGCCCCCACCTCCCAACTCCTTTCTTTTCTGTGCCTCATGATCTATGAAGCTTGAGTCTTTCAACTTCAACTTTGCAGAGTCTTCAACTCTGGTTCATAAGGCTCATGCTCCTGAACTTAGTTGGGACTGGCAGAGAGGAGATCCTATATTGGATTTGTACCCTGTTGTATGTCCATAGACACCATAGGAGCTCCATCACTGATGCACCACATTTGAGGAACTGGTGTTGTAATCTCTGTGTGCCACTTACTTGATTTTTTATAAGGGATTGGTTAATTCTCTCTCACCAATTCATTTATTTGTTATTGGGGCTATTATTTAACCTGCCCCAACTTTTCCTTGTGACTCTTTGATCTCTTCTGGGAGGAGAGTGAGGAGAGCACTTTCTTTACCTACACTAGTTGTAAAGTCCCAGTTTTCCAAGTGATCCTTGTGCCTCTATGTGAATGTATCCTTTTTCTGGAAAGTTCTTGCAGGGAAATGGATAGCTCCCAAGAATCCCCCATCAGGCTATGGATATTGGTTCTCAGACCATCCTGCCTGCTCAGGTAGCTTCTCTGTAATCCACATCACCCTTTGATTTTTCATACTCTTTCCTTGCTGCCAGTCACCAACCTTAGATATAGGCTTCCATGGCAAAGTCCTGGTACTATGTTAGGGGACTGCTGAGTCTTACTTTTAGAAAATATTTTATTTAACAGTCACTTTTAGGGGAAAAGTTGGTCCTAACCTCTCTATTCCTCTATGTCATAGAGCTATTTTATTCTTTATTTTTTAATGATTATTAAGGTAACATTGGCATACAATGTCATACACGATTCACAGGTATAGTTTCCCAGCTCTTCAGATGTATGCTAATGCATCATATGCACCTAAGAGACAGACATTGCCTAATAGCAAATGCTGTATTATTCGAAGATTTGGGACTTTGAAGAAAATTGTTGTCACTTTAAAGGACTTTAAAGAAATACATAAGTATGTTTACCACACACATAGTTGGATTATTTCTTAGCACTGAAAATCTAAAGATTGTGAGTTATTTCTGAATTATCATCTGGAATGTATTATTGAGAAGATAATCAGTTGAAGTGATATTAGGGTTCTGGTTTTTGCCAGGTAGGTAAGAAAATATGATATCTGTGAAACTGAGTGTTAACAAGACAGTTGTTGAATGACACACATTTTCTCTGAGTTTGGTAAGATCCACAGAAAGTTGAGGGCAGAACTGATAGAGAGGAAAGTAGTATAACTATCCAGGAATAGAACTCAATATTATGCACTCCCACCAGCAGTGTAAGAGAGTTCCCTTTTCTCCACATCCGCGCCAA
>PVHY01031981.1:0-12207 GCA_004024945.1 Uropsilus gracilis | reverse complement strand
CGGTTAACAATCCCCCCACCGAGACCAGGAATTCCATTAATAATCCCCCCACCGATACCAGGAAGTCGGTTAACAATCCCCCCACTGAGACCAGGAATTCCATTAATATTCCCTCCGCTGATACCAGGAATTCCATTAATAATCCTTCCACCCATACCAGGGAACCGATTAATAGTCCCCCCGCTGATACCAGGAAATCGATTAACATTCCCTCCAATGCCAGGAAAGCGATTAACATTCCCCCCACCGATGCCAGGATTAATGTTCCCCCCGATACCAGGAACCCGGTGTGGAGTTTTGATGCCCCCAAGGCCCCCAGGATGCGGCATGGGCCGTGTTGCGATTCCGGCACCGGGACCTCTGGGTTTCAGGAGTCCACAGGGCCGAAGGCGCAGAAATGACTGCCGAATCCTGTTGATGAGATTCCAGAAGGGACCCGGGCCAGAAGCTTGCCCTTGAGCCCCCACATTAGGAAGGGGTGGCTGTTTAGATTCGGGGTCCTTCTGGGAGAGGGAAGCCTCGTGCTCAGCACCTGTGGGGTGTTCTGAGGGACCTGCAGGAGAAGAGCCAGTGCCTAGAGGGAGGTCTGCATCGTCAGAAAAGAAATAGGGCTCCTCGGGCAGTGCTTCCCCAGCGTAGTCCTGCTCTGCAGCGGCCGCCATCTGCCAAGGGTCCTCGGAGGCCCAGGAATCCTCAGAAGGCAGCGCCCAGGAGAGGGGCGAGCCCTGAACCCCAGACTCTCCTGCAGGTTGGGAGCCATCGGATGGAGAGGCGTAGACATTCAGAGGCGCGCTCCTTAAGTCTTTAGCCTCCGGCTCTGCTTTGGGCTGAGCGCTATCAGAGTCGGAGGGGCTGGGCGAGGGAGGTTTGTCACGTGGAAGCAGGCTGGTCGCTAAGTCTTGAGGTGCTGTCTCCTCTGCCACACTGATGCTCCTGGCAAAGAGGCCTGAGGAAGAGGGAGAGGAGGCCGCCAAAGAATGGAACATCTGGCTCCAAGTGCCCTCCCTGCCCCGACCCCAGACTGACTGCTGTCATGTCAAGTCTCTTCCTCCGCTGACCCCAGCTCTCATCAGCCAGGGACCCTCCTGCCTTTACTCTACCCTTAATTCCCCAAAGAACCCCCTCCTGCCCAAGGGCTGGGCAGAGTCCATACCTGGGAGATGAAGGCAGACCAGGAGCAGACCCAGAGGAGCCCAGCTCCTCATGGTGCGGCCCAGCATCTTGCTCAGCTCCAGCATCTCCCTCAGGGAGACAGCGGCCTTTATCCTGCTAGTGGGGTGGGGGACAGCAGAAACAGGCGGGGCTCGTGGCTGCGGAGACAATAACCTTCACATTCCACCCTCATTCCTAATTCAGTCTGTGGCAACTGGTGCCACTTGAATGTCCCGGGAAAACTGGGTGTTCCCACGCGGGCTCTGTTCCTTGAGCTCCCGCCCTCTCCTAGGCCAGGTATGTTGGCTCACAGCTCACCACTGGCTGCCAGTCCTCCCCTTCCCTGACTCCCTCTGCCAAACACATGGGGATATCACCCGTAGGGTCCCCAACACTTCAGTGCCTTCTCCACGGTAGAAACACTTGTCTCTTCCCTTTGTCTTTGGGATCCAGATCATTTTCTCCTAACACTCCTTTCTCATGTATTTCATAGATCTTCTGCCTTTACCCCAACCTGAAGGAGACTGTGAGCTGCAGAAGTTGTTCCTAGATTAGACCCTGTATCTGAGGAAACAGACCAAGTTCCCATCCTTAAATGATGATCACATATTAATTTCCTACTGCTAAAATAAATCACCACATTCAGTCACGGTTCAGGGCCATGGACTTCCTCTTCTAGAACCATGGCCCAATTTGCTTATAATCTGGCGGAGAAGACCTGGTTCTAGTAACTGCTGCTGTGACTTACTGGCCACATTTTGGAACCATGCCGAGGTTGAGGTGGTAGCTCCAATCCCTGCTGAAATCCCTACAGTTTGACAAAAGCAGTCAGTGATGCTAAAACTGGTGACTTCAAACAGCTCACAGTTAGGGAAGCTCTGCTGAATGGCTTGGTGGCTACTGAGGTGTGGGTTTGTGTTGGCAAGATCATACACAGGCATCATCTCATTGGCTATAACATCTGAAGACAAATCTTTAATATCTGATTATATTCGGTTTATTATTCGCATGTTCTTGGACCATGTGTGACAAGAGGGCATTTGAGTAAATTAATATATGGAAAAATAAATAGAATAAATTACCACAAACTTAATGACTTACAATAACACAATATTTATTTATTACCTTAGTTTTAAGGCTCAGGAGTCTGACACAGGTCTCATCTGGTTAAAACCAGTGTTTAGAACCTTTGGAGTTTCTCAAGAATCCATTTCCATGACCCCTCCATCTTCTAGAGACCACCTACACTCCTGAGCTTAGGGTCTTCTTCCTCTATGTTCAGAACTAGAAACAACAGGAACTTCTCCCCCTGCGTCACTGGTGACTTCCTCTTTTCCCCTCTTCTGTGTTGAAAGATACACTGGGCCCACCCAAATAATCCAGAATAATCTCTCTACTTAAAGCTCATCTGACTAACAACCTTCAATTCACCTGCAACCTTAATTTCCCTGTTATGTAACCTAGTATAGTCACAGATTCCAGTGATGAGGATGAGGACCTCTTTAGTGGTAGGGTAGGGTTGTGGGACACTATTCTGCCTGACATAGATGGGTCCACAAAATATAGAAATATGGCAGACAGAGAGAAAGAGAATCCCAGTAGGGCAAGAAGTGTAAGTTGAACACCCCAAAGTCACCTGCGCTCCTGGCAGAGTGCCTCAGCACATCCCCGCTAGAGGCCTAAGCTGACTGCAGGGTGGGGCGGGGTGAGTCCTGTGCCACCAGCATCTCAGGATCTTGGGGTCTAGGGGGTCTCGGATTAGGGGACCAGTCTCCACCTCTCATGTAGGCTGGGGGTGGAGGCTCAGTAGTCTTTTCTGGGTCAAGGAAAGGGCTGGGGAGGGGTCCTCTTCCAATGTATTCCCACTTCAATAGATCTGCACAAGGCATCAGAAAATCAGGTAGTCTAGCTGAAGACATCTGGGAGTTGAGAGGCCCTGGACACACTCATCACTTGGGGAGGACCCAAACAGAGCATAGTGAGAACCATAAGAGACAAGACTTGAGACTAGGTAGCATGATGACCTGTCCCAGAGCTACAACTGTACCATCTCCCAAGGTGGGGAACCCAACCCCTGATCTAGAGATGTGTGCAGTGTGAGTGACCCTCCCTCCTTTTCTTCTTGGATCTTGGATCTTCCTCAAATGGGGGAAGAAAGCCTCAGACACATGGCTATGGTCCCATGGCAGAATGGTAAATCACGAGAGAGGAGAGGAGGTGGACCAACCACCTCCTGGAGTCTGTCCCCTTTGGGGAACTACTCCTCTGCCAGTGGCTGGGCGTTAGGCACTCAATGCCAGGTGCCAGAAATATGTGACTCAGAAGCAGCACCATGTGATGGGACTGTCAGTATGAACAAGAAGGTACAGAACCCAGTAACCTCACTGGTCTGGAGAAAAAGGGACAATCTATCTCACCATAGGAAGTGCCAAAATCAAGGATCCTGGAGAACCCCTCCACACATCTGCCCTACAAGGGGTTCCTGACGTGCTCAACCTGGCTACTAGGAGATCCGAGCAACCTGGTCTGCTGTATTCCAGGAATGCATGTCCTCACCCAGGAAAAAGACATTGTTTCAAAAAAGAAAAAAGATGAGACCAGTGGACCAAGCATCGATCTATGACTAACAGTGAGAGAAGTTGGAGTGGAGAAGGGGGAGAGAGGAGCGGAGTGGTGGTACATAGGTGCATGATTGAGGAGAGGGTCATACTAAGGGGAACAATAAGTATATATATATATATATATATATACATGACTGATATATATACATATATATGTATATATACATATATGTATATATATGTATATATATACACATATATATACATATATATATGACTGATGTTGTACAAAAACTAAGAAAAGAAAAAGAAAAAAGAAATATGAGAGCAGACATTTCCAACTAATCATAGAAGAGGACTTTCTTTTTTTTTTTAAAGCAAATAATTTATTTATATATAAATTTCACATCCTTGTAATCCCCAGGATTGACCCCACACACACCAGAAGAGGACTTTCAAGTGCTATTGTCAAATGGCTATGATTTGATCATCGTTAAGATGGATATGGGAAGACAAGGATCCACAAACTATTTTGCCTACTCTTAAACTTGTTCTAAAGTTTTACAGTAAAATATGTTTAAATGCCATCCTTCTCTCTGTTGCCTTCAGGAGGCAGCCAGAAGAGGTTTTCTGCTTGCATGGAATCTAAGTGCTGGCTGCTAGATCATGCTGCTCCATGTGCATCACTAGCCCTGCTGCCTTGCTACTGGAGAGTGAAGACCTCCTCTCAGAAATGGCTGATGGGTGGGAGACAGCAGGTTTTTTGGTGATAGCCAGCAGTATTGCAGAAGCTCTTAACCAGGCCCACCCCAGAGACCATCTCTCTCCACAGTGACAGGAGCATCTTGATTCCTGCCATTGGCTGAGCCCAGAAGCCAACCAAGGTGACTCAGTGATAACAGAAATAGGGATATTCTGGATCCCTCCTCTGACTTGACTCAACCCTGCAGTTTGGCTCAGCTGCCCAAGTAATTTCTGATCAGTATAACACATTCCTTCCAGCATGGGACTTGGCATTTCAACACTAGTTCTAGCAGGACCATCCAGTAGGAGCAAATAGGTTTGTTCCTAGGACAGGAGTAAATTCCTTGGCAGATAGGCAGAGGTTCTGAGAGATGGGTTGCGTTGGGATGAGGCCCTTCCTGTAAGGATCAAGAAAACCCAGTCTTGCTCTTTGGGAGATGAAAGCATTTCAACTCAGCCTTTCCACTGCCTGTCTCCATGATAGTCACATACCCCACCTCCACTTTCTCTCTTCTCCCACCTCATTTCCATAGTCCACTGGAGAACCCCAGCACAGACAACAGGAATGTGGAGGCAGAAAACACTGTTGGTGCTCTTCTGCATGGTGTTTTTATGCAGACCGGTGAGTCACTGCACTTGGTGGCACTCCCTGACATACTCTCCCCATCTCCCGCCCTCAGAGCATCGCCAGCCTGGGCTCCTACTCAGTCACCAGGAATCTGGCTTGGTGTGTTCCAGTCTTCCCAGGGTCCAGAAGCTCCAGAAACCCAGGACTCCCAGGACTCCAGAGAGGATGGCTTCTAGAAGGTGAGGCAAACTAATGGTAGGGGAGGAAAACTTGGGTAGGGGGAGGAAATAATTAGGGCTCCATCTAGGGAGAGGGAGGACAGCATTGGGGTGAGGTAAGAAAGTAGATTTCCTGGAGCAACGAGGGGAGAGGAGTAGGAGGAAAGGAGCTGGACAGCCAGGCAGCCCCTGCTTTCAGCTCCACAAATTAATTCTTTTTGCCTCTGCTGTGGGAGGAGCCTTAAGGTATGAAAGAACTACCGGACCAGCTTTTGAATGAAAGTGAGGAACACAGGGACCTCTAGAGTTTAAAAAAAGAAAAAAAGAAAAAGCTACCCAACTCCTAAGAGGAGACCCAGGATTCCAAGAAAGCAAAAAGTCTGTATCTGATTCACTGAGTTTATTGAGGAATCTGTCCGGAATCTGGAGAGAGCAGGGAGCCTGCTCCAACCTCCCCAGACGCTGGCATCTCCCTCCCTCAGGGGAGGGTCTGGGTAATGAGGGAAGTGTCAGCCAGAAAGAGAAACCTTTCAAGTTGTGTTGGAATACTCAGGGTGTGGCACTGTCGGAGGGCAGGTGGGTGTGGCGTGGGAGTGTAAGAACCCAAAGGCCTGTCACATGGCCTGACCTGAGCAAAAGAGAGGTCAGTCAAAAGTGGTTTTTGCTTTCGGATAATGGTTTGGACTACTGGAAAAGGAGAGAGGTGGGATGGCTTGTCCAGGCATCGGACCTACTCTGGGACATTTTGAGGGGTTCCCAGTAAAAATTCTGAAGGGGTAGTTACCACTTCAAAGAAGCGGTGTGAACATTTTAGGGAGTATCTGACAGGGACAGCACTGCAGTAGGGTGGGAATCTAAGCAACAGGAAAAGGAGAAAAAGGGATTTGGAGTCCCCCACTTGGGAGATAGAGATGATAAAGAGAGGCTGCCACATTTGCCAGTAGAGAAAGCACAGCAGTTCTCTTGGGAGAGAGAAAACCGAGCTAACCCCATGCGTGGGCCCCTCGGCTCCTTCCGATGGGGAGGCTGTGTGTGTGCGTGTGTGTTTGTGTGTGCATGCACGCGGGCCTGCCCTTATAATATGCACAAGTTGGCTTAGGCACTGTCTGGTAACTCTCCCTGGGGCACAAAGACTTCAGGGTCAGCCAGCTGGGGTCCCAGAGGCTTCACTTGGGCCAGGATGTCCCGGATAGAGCGGCAGGGCATCTTCGAAGAGCTGCCAGAACCGCAGGGTTTGGCACCAGCTGAAGGATCTGGTTGGGGAGAGCCATCGGGCCCCCCGCTCAATGTTGAGGAGGAAACAGAAATGCAAGGTTGTCCAGAAGAGCTGGACTTGCTGCCACAGGGCTGGAGGATGATCTTGCCACCGGACTGTGAGCTGGAGCCTCCGTTGAAGGAACCAGTGCCTGTTTGGGTACAGGACCCCTGGGAAGCACCGCCACAGGGATGGAAGGATGAGCTGGAACTGCTGGAACTGCTAGAACTGCTCTGGAATCTGGAACCAGAGGGGGAGCAGGGCCCCTTAGAGCTCATGGAGCCAACATGGCAGGGCTGGACGCCGCCAGAGCCCACAGGCTGGAAGACAATGACTGAGGAAGCTCCCGAACTAGAAGAGCTGCGGCTGGGAATGATGGGGTTGCTGGAGAAGTATTTGCCCTCCGAGATGGGAGGCCCAGCTGCAAAGGAGGGGACTCCTGGAGAGCCTCTGATCGGGTTATCTTTGGTGAAGTAGCCCACAGGGTAGATTTTGCCTTTACTGTAGGTCATGCCTGGGACCAGGTAACTGTTGGAGGAGCCACCCACCACCTCATAGCCACCGTAGGATTGGTCGACGGAGGTGATGGGAGGGCAGGGTTTACCAGAAAGGCCACCGTTACCGCAAGGGCCACCTTGATTCCCCCCAGGGCCTCCAGAGCCATGCTGCTCCACCACTACCACCACTGGCCTTTGACCCCCTGACACAGAGTGGGAGCCAGAGATGTAGGAACCAGAGTGTGAGGTGATGGGCCCCCCACTGCAGGGAGAGTCAGGGACATCTGAACTACAGGGGTGCATGTTGGAGTTGACCTTCTGGCCACCACTGCTGGACATCCAGGAGGTTTGGGAAACAGAAGAGCTTGAGCCTCCTCCAGACTGGGAAGTGCTGATGACCAAACGGGAAGAGCCATCGTCGACGGGCAGAGCTGAGCCTCCTCCAGACTGGGAAGAGCCGCTGACCCAGTGGGAAGAGCCTCCACTGACGGGCAAAGCTGAGCCCGACCCTGACTGAGAGCTGCTGCTTCCGGAGTGGGAGCTGCTTCCATGCTGAGAGGAGCTGCTGCTTCCCGAGTGAACGCTGCTTCCATACTGGTAGGAGCCAGATGAACCTTGGAGATTAGAGCCAGATCCAGAGGAGTAGATGCCTTGGGAATGTCCTGTTCCTGGTTTGTACACTGAAGATCCTGAAGAACCACCCTGGGCAGCACTGGATCCACTGGAGCTGCTGCTGTGACTACTGCTGGAGCTGCCACTGGAGCCGCCACTAGAGCTGGACCCAGAACCGCTAGAGACGCTGCCGTGACTATTGAAGCTATTGGAGCCCCCGCTGAGACAGGGGTCATTGAGGGAGGTGATACGCGAAGGGTCCTTACAGGGGTCCGAGAAAGTCCCGATGCTCTTAGACAAGGTCCCTGGGGAGGAAAGTGATTGTTAGTAAGGACCGGAGGCCTGTCTGTCACCAGCAACTCTGGCTCCTCCTGAGTGGAGCCCAAGGAGGGTTGGGGGGAAGGGGAGGAAGAAATGGCTGAAAGGAGAGGGCAGAGTCAGGGAGGAAGGAAGACCAGGGGCCAGGCACCGTGGCTCATGCCTGTAAGCTTCAGCCTATGAAGCAGCCGGGGCTAGGGATTGCGGTTCGAGTCCCGCCTGGGGCCTGTAGCGAGACCTAGTTCAAAAAAAAAATAGCTGGGTGTGGTGGCATGCGCCTGTAATCCCAGCTACCTAGGAAGCTGAGGCTGGGGATTGCTTGAGTCTGTGGTACCCCGGGCAATGAGAGCCTGCAGTCCCACAGGCAAAAATAGCGAGACCTAGTCTCAAAAAAAAAAAAAAGGAAGGAAGATCAAACATGTACCAGGGAAAAAAGAAAATGAGACTAAACTAGATGGCCTTGAGAGAGAGAAAAAAGGGACAAGAGAAGCATCAGGACAACTAGAGCTGCCATGAAGGACCCCAGAGGGAGAGAGAAAGAGAGCAGGGAGACTGGGACTCTGAGCATAGGGCCAAACCTGGAAGGAAGAAAAATGGGACCAATTGGAAAGAGATGACAGAAGACAACGCAATAGAGGGTAGAGAAGGGAAGGAAAAGCAGCAGAGAGAGTAGAAAAGAGAAAGTCACCAGCAGAGGGGCTGGGTTTGGGTCAGGCCCCTTGAGGGCTGAGTGTGTCTCCAGCCCCCTTGTGTAAGGCCAGGCTCCATCAGGACAGAGATTCTGTTTTCATCTCAATGCTGCCCATGCCAGGAAAGCTGGGTGAGGTTCCAGATGTGGGGGCACCCAGTGTTGCAGCAGAACTTGCTGATACCAGTGTGACAGGACACCGCACCCCAGCCACCCCTGCTCTCCTGGCCCAGCCCAGGGCCACCAGGATGAGTCCTCCCCCAAGTTTCACCAGCCTTATCTCTCCCCACACAGCCATCACACAATGCACCCCTGCCTGCCCCCCACTCCTGCTCGGCACACATCTGCCCCTCCCTGCCTGACCTCCCCTGTGGATGTAGAGTTACTTCTCTACTTAACTGACCCTTTGCTCCTAACCTCAGGCCCACTGGATCCCATCCTTCCTCCACCCCCACTACAGCCCCCGAGATCTCCAGCAGCAAAGGCAGAGGAAGACATCTGACATACCTAAAATCTGCCCTGCTTCCCTCACAGCCTTACCATGAGCTCCAAATGTGAGCATCTATGTGGAAGGCGCTTTCCAAACCCGAGAGCCTTATGCTGATCTGTTATCTTGCCACCTTCTTGAATTCTCCACCATCAGCCCAGTCTCCACAGTCTGTGGGTTCCCCCTTCTGTCCTCAAATAGAAGTCATCCAGGTTCCCTCCATACCAGCTCACTCAGCTCCTCCCCTCACACTCTCCTCCACTGCCTAGGGGCCATGCTGCCTGCTCCTGCCCAGGCCTGGGCCAGGTCACCAGGCCATGCTCCATAGCATACCTGTTTTACATCTGGTTTTACTGTGTTCCAACTTGAGCTTCAGTTGTCTGACCTTACCACCAAGCCTAAGTGCCCTCGTGTGGAGAGTGGGAGCAACCAGTCTTCTCTCACAGGCTCCTTCTAATGACCCAAGGTGCTAATAACCTGAGGCACTTCAAGTGCTGGGTCAGTATCTAGCCAGGGACAGGGCTCTGCAGGTGGCAGCAACTGTCAAGACTATCCAATGTCCCATCTTCTTGTTTTAGCAATACCAACAACCAACATTTATAGAGCCCTCTAGCATTTCCAAAGTCCTTGTTACCTACAATATTTACTGTGAGGCTTGCAGAGATGAGAGTCAGGCATTACCACTAATCCCATTTTAGAGTTTCAAAACCTGAGGCTCTATCTGCTCAAGTGACTTGCCTGAGGAGGCAAGGCTGTGAGAAGCAGCCCTAGACTCAAGTCGCAGATTCCAGTCCCTGCCCTGGCTCTGAGTCCCTCCTGGCCACTCCTGGCACCAGACCCCCTGGCTCCCCTGCCCCATGTCTGCCTCCCTCTTCTCCCACTCAGAGTCCCCAGCCTCCTACCTGGCAGGAGGAGACCAGCCAACAGCAGGGCCACGATTCCTTGCCCTCCCACACGCCCCATCCAGGGTGCCCGAGAGGAGCCCATCTTGACTGTGCAGCCTGTTGTCTGACGGCAGCTTGTGGACACCCAGGGCCTTTATGCCAGGATGGACATTCTCTGGGCAGGAGTCACAGTGGGGAGGGGAGAGAGGTGGAGGGGCGGGTGCCTGGGGGAAATTGGTGTGGCTGGGAGGAGCTGATGTAATCTGCCTGGGCATCTGCCTACTCAGCAGCAGAGGAGGCTGTGGTGTGGGTACTGTGGCCACAGGGCCCTAACAATGCCTGCTCCTTGCCTGGCCTGCCCC
Organism: Uropsilus gracilis; assembly: GCA_004024945.1. NCBI lineage: Eukaryota > Metazoa > Chordata > Mammalia > Eulipotyphla > Talpidae > Uropsilus > Uropsilus gracilis. The sequence goes on along the minus strand of PVHY01031981.1, from coordinate 1,861 downwards.
ATGCTCCTCATTGCCTAACCTGGAACCGGGCACTCTGCCCTGATGGCCACCCACTCTGGGGCGGCCACTCTCACCCTAGGGCCCACTCACCTGACTTCCGCGCTCTCCTGCCGTCCCTGTGTCTGCTGGCTCCCCATCCTCCCTGCATGTGCAGGCAAAGTTTTCAACTTTCCCTTCCAGTGCCTGTTTCACCCCTGCCCCCACCTCATGGTTAAGAGTGGTCCTTAGCACGGCCCCTCCATCAGTCCCCTTCTGTGTGACCCTCAGCAGACATTTGCTTCCTCCAGGCAAAAAACACTCCCTGCTTGTTTTTCCCTATTTCTTGTTGTCACTACCCAAGAACCACATGGGCCATATACCTATCAGGTATGCCCTTGACCAGGAAGCTTTTTTCCTCTCAGAAACTAGGAACCTGCATTCTGAAGGCCAGCTCCCAGACCTCTCCTTTCTGGGGTTGAGGGGTATTCCAGGAAGAGCTTAAGGGGTGCTGGTTTGCAGTGCCTCAGCCTGGAGGAGAAGCTGGGGACCCCTGTCATAGCCAAGCCTTGGTTACTCACAGGCCACTCCCCCAAGGCTGTGATGACCCTGACTCCAGATTGTGAGCAAGAGGCTAATAAGACTAATTGGGGAGGTGGTGGCCCAGCGACCCATTAGCTAGCTCCCTGGCCTGGATGAGCGAACAGGAAGCAGCCAGCTCACAGGTGAGGAGGGCATAGGGGAACCCCGGTGACTGGAAGGCAGGACCCGAGGGTCAGAGCCCTGGGATCAGCTAAGAGCAAAGGTGGCTCCTGCTCCGTCACCCTTGCCTCCCTCTTGCCTGGCCCCAGCCCCACCCCACCCCAGCCAATTATTGCTTAGTGGTATTGCCTAGAGAGTATCAGTATCGGAGGAGGAGCCAGAGCCAGGCCAAGCTCTCCGTTCTCCTCCCTCCCCTGGCCCCCACCAGGCCTCTTGCCACTCCTCTCCTCCAGACCCTCACTGCCAGACCTGCCCAGGCCATGCTATGTTCTCCCATTCTGTCCATCTCCTGCCCTGCCTCTACACAGTCCAGCACTGACCACAGGGCCTTTCACAAGATGAAGATACTCTATTCTGTACTGTCCTGTATGGTTGTCTCTGGCCACATGTGGCTATCGAGCTTTTGAAATGCACTCGTATAACCAATCAAGGAGCTGAATTTTAAATTTTGCTTAATTTTTTTTTTTTGAGCCTAGGTCTTGCTATTTTTGCCTGTGGAACCTCAGGCTCAGATTCCCCAGGGTACCACAGACTCAAGCAATCCCCAGCCTCAGCTTCCCAGGTAGCTGGGATTACAGGCGTGTACCACCACACCCAGCTATTTTTTTGGGGACTAGGTCTCGCTATGTTGTCCCGAGCAGGACTTGAACCGGGATCCCTCGCCCCAGCTGCTTCACAGGCTGAAACTTACAGGCATGCGCCACCAGTGCCAGGCTAAATTTTGCTTAATTTTAATGAATTTAAATGTAAACAGCCTCAGGCAGCTGGTGACTACCAAGTCCAGTGTTTGCCTTTCTGCCTTTCACAGAGGCACTGGAGGGAAGAGGGGCTCTGGGTGCTATGGAGAGAGGAGGCTGTAGAAGGGTATCCCCTGCAGAAGGCTGATGTGATTGATATGTGCACTTGGGGAGAGGGTGGCTTTAGATTCAGGGTAACTGGGTTCAATTCCCAGCTAACTCCTTGGCTTTGGGCATCTCACCGGAACTTCCTGAATGATAACATCCTTTCTAAAATTGTTGCATTTTAAATCATACCTGTTTATACACATGTGAAGATCGAATGTGAAATTATTAGAAAGATTACATGGCCAGACCTCCTGGCACAGCATGTCAGCAAATTAGCC
>PVHY01031980.1:0-12247 GCA_004024945.1 Uropsilus gracilis | reverse complement strand
GGGGCCTCCCAGGGGCTGGAGCCGGCGCCTATCACCTCCAACTTTTAGTCATGATTTCTAGTACTTGGTATTAACCATTTTTTCATTCAAATTCCAGTTTGGGTCGCCCTTGATCGTGAAATTCCATCATCTTCAGCCAGTATGTTCCTGAATTAAAACAGACTACAAAGGAGCTTTTATATCTTACTTAAACTTCTATACTTAGATGTATAGGGATGAAATTTCACTATGTTGTACACTTCACCAAAGAGCATAGGATCTAAGTCCATCTCACCTCAAGATCTTAGGTCATATTTCTCAGACTTGTCATTAACCCTTGGTTCATTCAAATTCCTGCTCATTTAGGCTTTCAGGCCAACAGGCAGTGTTTATTGTGCAAAAACTCCTGAATTCAATGAGACTCCTAAAATTGCATTATATAGCTTTCTGTTACTTCTCTGTACTTGAAGATCATAAATGAAATCTCTCTATGTTTTACACATCATGGGGTGAATAGAATATAAGTCCACATCACCAACACATCTTAAGTCATGATTTCTCCCACTTTTTTTTAACCCTTTTTTCATTCAAATTCCTGCTGATTTAGGCTGTTCAGGCCAACTGGAAGTGTTTTCAGCAAGAAACCTCCTGAATTCAACTAGGCTCAAAAGGGTGCAGTATATATCTTTCAGTGAATTCTCTTTACTTTGATGATCATAGATGAAATCTTTCATGTTTCATACTACATGTGGTAGAAAAGGGTATAAGTCCATATACCCCACAGATCTTAAGTCATGATTTCTCCCACATGTTATTAACCCTTTTTTCATTAAAATTCCTGCTGATTTAGGCCTTTTTGTTCATAATGCAGTGTTTTCAGGGAGAAAGTTCCTGAATTCAATCACACTCCTACGATTGCATTATATATCTTTCTGTTACTTCTCTGTACTTTGATGATTATTGATGAAATCTCTCTATGTTTTACACTTCATGGGGTAGAAAAGGAAATAAATCCATATCACCCACAGATCTTAAGTCATGATTTCTCCCACTTGTTATTAACCCTTTTTTCATTCAAATTCCAGCTGATTTAGGCCTTTCAGACCAACAACATTGTTTTCAACAAGGAACCTCCTGAATTCAGATTCCACAGGGGTAGTATATATCTTTCCGTAAGTTCTCTGTACTTTGATGGTCATAGATGAAAACTCTCTATGTTTCACCCTTCATGGAGTAGAAAAGGATATATGTCCATAACACCCACAGATATTTTGTCCAGATTTCTCCCTCTTGCTATTAATCCTTTAGTCATTCAAATTCCTGCTGATTAATGTCTCAGGCCATAAGGTTTGTTTTCAGGTAGAAACTCCTGAATTGAAGCAGACTCCAAAGGTGCTGTATATTTCTTTCTGATATTTCTCTGTACTTTGATGAACATAGACGAAATCTTTTTATGTTTTACACTTCATGGAGTAGAACAGGATATAAATCCATATCACCCACAGATCTTAAGTCATGATTTCTCCCACTTGTTTTTAACCCTTTTTTCATTCAAAGTTCTACTAATTTAGGCTCTCAGTCCTTCAGGCAGTGTTTTCAGGGAGAAACCTCCTGAATTCAATCAGACCCCAAAGGGTGCAGTATATAGCTTTCTGTGACTTCTCTGTTCTTTTATGATCATAGATGAAATCTAATTATTACACTTCATGGGTTAGAAAAGGAAATAAGTCCATATACCCACAGATCTTAAGTCATGATTTCTCCCACTTGTTATTAACCCTTTTTTTTTTTTTCAAATTCCTGATGATTAAGGCCTTTCAGGCCAACAGGCACTGTTTTCTCAGGGAGAAACCGTCTGAATTCAAACACACTCCACAGGGTGCAGTATATATCTTTATGGACTTCCCTCTACTTTGATGTTTATAGATGAAGTCTCTCTGTGTTTTACACTTCATGGAGTTGAAAAGCATAAGTCATATCATCTGCAGATCTTAATTCATGATTTCTCCCACTTGCTATTTACACATTTTTCATTCAAATTACTTGTGATTTATGCCGTTCAGGTATAAAGCAGTGTTTTCAGGGAGGAAACTCCTGAATTCAATCAGACTCCAAAGATTGCATTACATATCTTTCTGTGATTTCTCTGTACTTTGATGAACATAGATGAAATCTCTCTATGTTTACACTTGATGGAGTAGAGCAGGATATAAATCCATATCACCCACAGATCTTAAGTCATGTTTTCTCCCACTCATTATTAACCCCTTTTTCATTCAAATTTATACTAATTTAGGTCTTTCCGGCCAAAAGGTAGTGTTTTTCAGGGAGAAACCTTCTGATTTCAAACACAGGCCTAACGGTGCACTATATATCTTTATGGAACTTTCCTGTACGTTGATGTTTATAAATGAAATATCTCTATGTTTTACTCTTCATGGGGTAGAAAAGGATATAAGTCCATAACAACCACACATCTTACGTCATGATATGTCCCACTTGTTATTAATAATATTGTTCATTCAATTTCCTGCTGATTTAGGCCTTTCTGGCAATAAGGCATTGTTTTCAGGGAGAAACTTCCTGAATTCATTCAACTCCTAAGAATGCATTATATATATTTCAGTTACTTCTCTGTATTTTGATGATCATAGATGAAATCTCCCTATGTTTTACGCTTCATGGAAGAAAAGTATATAAGTCCATATCACCCACAGATCTTAAGTCATGATTTCTGGCACATGTTATTAACCCTTTTTTCTTTCAAATTCCTGCTGATTTAGGCTTTTCAGGCCAACTAAAGGGATTTCAGGGATAAACTTCCTGAATTCATTTTGACTCCTAAGGGTGCAGTATACATCTTTCAGTGACTTCAGTTTACTTTGTTAATCATAGATGAAATTACTCTATGTTTTACACTACATGTGGTAGAAAAGGATATAAGTCCGTATCATCCACAGATTTTAAGTCATGATTTCTCCCATTTGTTATTAACCCTTTTTCATTCAAATTCCTCTGATTTAGGACTTTCAGGCAAACAGGCAGTGTTTTCAGCAAGAAAACTCCTGAATTCCATCAGACCTCTAAGAATGCATTATATATCTTTCTATGACTTCACTGTACTTTGATGATCATAGATGAAATCTGTGTATGTTTTACACTTCTTGGGGTAGAAAAACATATAAGCCCATATCACCCACAGATCTTATGTCTTGATTTCTCCCAATTGTTGATAACCATTTTTTCATTCAAATTACTGCGTATTTAGGACTTTCAGGCCAAATGGCAGTGTTTCAGCAAGAAAACTGCTGAATTCAATCACACTCCAAACCGTGCAGTATATATCTTAATGGAACTTTCCTGTTCTTTGATGTTCATAGATGAAATCTTTCTATGTTTTACACTTCATGGGTTAGAAAAAGATATAAGTCCATCCACCCACAATCTTAAGTCATGATTTCTACCACTTGTTATTAACCATTTTTTTAAATATAAATTCCTGCTGATTTAGGCCTTTTAGGCCAATAGGCATTTTTTCAGTGAGAAAACTCCTGAATATCATCAGACCTCTAAGAATGCATTATATATCATTCTGTGACTTCTCTGTATTTGGATTTTATATATGAAATCTATGTTTTACACTTCATGGGGTACAACTGGATATAAGTCCATAGCACCCACAGATCTTAAGTCATGATTTCTACCAGTTTTTATTAACACTTTTGTCATCATTCCTGCTGATTTAGGCATTTCAGGTCAACAGGCAGTGTTTTCATGGAGAAACATCCTGAATTCAATCAGACTAAAAGGGTACACTATATATCTTTCTCTCACTTCTCTTCACCTTGATGAAAATACATGAAATCTCTATATGTTTTACACTTCATGGGGTAGAAAAGGATATAAGTCCACATCACCCACATTTCTTAAGTCTTGATTTCTCCCACTTGTTGATAACCCTTTTTCATTCAAATTAATGCTGATTTAGGCCTTTCAGGCCAACAGGCAGTGTTTTCAGCGAGAAACCTTCTGAATTCAATAACACTCCAAAGGGTGTAGTATATATCTCTAAGGAACTTCCCTGTATGTAGATGTTTGTAGATGAAATCTCTCTATGTTTTACACTTCTTGGAATAGAAAAGTATATAAGTTCTTATAACCGACAAATCTTTACTCATGATTTCTCCTACTTGCTTTTAAACGTTTCAACATTCAAATTCCTGCTGATTTAAGCCCCTCAGACCATAAGGCAATGTTAACAGGGAGAAAACTCCTGAATTCAAACAGTCTCCTAATATTGCATTATATATCTTTCTGTGACTTCTCTGTACTTTGATGATCATAGATGAAAGCTCTCTATGCTTTGCACTTTATGGGGTAGAAAAGGATATATGTCCATTTCACCCAGATATCTTAACTCATGATTTCTGCCACTTGTTAGTAAACCTTTTTTCATTCAAATTCTGCTGATTTAGGCCTTTCAGCCAACAAGAAGTGTTTTCAGCAAGAAAATTCCTGAATTCCATCAGACCTCTAAGAATGCATTATGTATCTTTCTGTGACTTCACTGTACCTTGATGATCATAGATGAAATCTGTGTATGTTTTACACTTCATGGAGTAGAAAAGGATATAAGCCCATATCTCCCACAAATCTTAAGTCATGATATCTCCCACTAGCTATTAACCCTATTTTCATTCAAATTCCTGCTGATTTAGGCCTTCAGGCCATAATGACATTTTCATGTAGAAACTCCTGAATTCAAACAGACTCCAAAGGTTGCAGTATATGTCTTTCTGTGACTTCTCTGTACTTTGATGAACATAGATGAAATCTCTCTATCTTTTACACTTCATGGAGTAGAACAGGATATAATTTCATATAACCATAGATCTTAAGCCATGATTTCTCCCACTTGTTACTAACACTTTTTTCATTCAAATTCCTGCTGATTTAGGCCTTTCCGGCCAACAGGCAGTGTTTTTTCAGGGAGAAACCTTCTGAATTCAAACACACTCCATGGGTGCAGTATATATCTTTATGGAACTTCCCTCTAAATTGATGTTTATAGATGAAATCTCTCTATGTTTTACACTTCATGGGGTACAAAACGATATAAGTCCATAGTACCCACAGATATTAAGTCATGATTTGTCGTACTTGTTATTAACAATTTTTTCATTCAAATTCCTGCTTATTTAGGCCCTTCAGGCTAACAGGCAGAGTTTCAGTGAGAATCCTCCTGATTTCATTCAGAGTCCAAAAGGTGAACTATATACCTTCCTGTGACATCTCTGTACTTTGATGATCATAGATGAAATATGTTTTACTTCATGGGGTAGAAAAAGTAATAAGTCCATATAACCCACAGATCTGAAGTCATGATTTCTAGACTTGTTATTAAAACCTTTTACATTCAAATTTCTGCAGATTTAGACCTTTCAGGCCAACACACATTGTTTTGTTTTTAGCCAGAAATCTTCTGAATTCAATCACACTCCAAAGGGTGCAGTATATATATATATATATATATATATATATATATATATATATATATATATATATATATATGGAAATTCTCTGTACGTTGAAATTTATAGATGAATTCTCTCTATATTTTGTGCTTCATTGAATAGAAAAGTTTATAAGTCCATATCATCCATGGAACTTGAGTCATGTATTCTGGCACTTGTTATTAACAGTTTTTTCATTCAAATTCTTATGATTAAGGCTTTTCAGGCCAACTAAAGTGTTTTCAGGGAAAAACCTCCTGTATTCACTTAGTCTCCAAAGGGTGCAGTATATAGCTTTCAGTGACCTCTCTTTACTTTTTTGATGATAGATGAAATCTCTCTATGTTTTACACTTCATTGTTTAGAATATGTTAAAAGACCATATCACTCAGATCTTAAGTCATGATTACTCCCACTTGTTATTAACAATTTTTTTCAGTCATATTCCTGCCGATTTATGCCTTTCAGGCTAACAACAGTGTTTTCAGCACGAAACCCCCTGAATTCTATCAGACTCCAAAGGGTGCAGACTATGTCTTTCTGTGACTTCTCTGTACTTTGATGGTCATAGATGAAAACTCTCTACGTTTCACCCTTCATGGAGTAGAAAATAATTTAAGTTCATAACACCCACAGATCTTAATTCCTATTTTCTCCCACTTGTTATAAACCCTTTTCATTCAAATTCCTGCTGATTTAATCCTTTCTTGCCAACAGGCAGTGTTTAGACCGAGAAACCTCCTGAATTCAATCAGACTAAAAAGGGTGCAATATATATCTTTCTGTGATTTCTCTTTCTTTTGATGATCATAGATGAAATCTCTGTATTTTTTACATTTCATGGAGTAGAAAACAATATGTCATTATCACCCATAGATCTTAGGTCATAATTTCTCCCACTTGTCATTAACCCTTTTTTCTTTCAAAATCTGTTTTATTGGCCTGTTAGGCGAACAGGCAGTGTTTTAAGCAAGAAACCTCCTGAATTCAATCAGACTCCAATGGGTGCAGTGCATATCTTTCTGTGTCTTCTCTGTAGTTTGATGATCATACATGAAATCTCTCTATGTTTTATATTTCATGATATAGAAAAGGATAAGTCCATATCACCCACAAATTAAGTCATGATTTCTTCCACTTGTAATTAACACTTTTAAAATTTAAATTCCTGCTGATTTAGGCCTCTCAGGACAACAGGCATTGTTTCCATGAGAAACCTCCTGAATTCAAACGGACTCCAAAGGGGGCAGTATATATATTTCTGTGACTCTCTGTACTTGATGATCATAGATGAATCTATGTTTTACACTTCATGGGGTAGAAAAGGATACAAGTCCATATCACCCACCGATCTTAAGTTCTGATTTCTACCACTTGTTATTAACACTTTTTTCATTCAAATTTCTGCTGATTTAGGTCTTTCTAGCCATACGGCAGTGTTTTCAAGCAGAAATTTCCTGTATTCAATCAGACTCCTAAGATTGCATTATATATATTTCTGTTACTTCTCTGTACTTTGATTATAATAGATGGACACTCTCTTTGTTTTACCCTTCATGGAGTAGAAAAGGATATAAGTCCATATCACCCACTGATTTTAATTCCTGATTTCTCCCACTTGTTATTAACACTTTTTTCATTGAAATCCTGCTGATTTGTCTACGGCCATACCACCCTGAACGCGCCCGATCTCGTCTGAAATCCTGCTGATTAGGCTTTTGCCCAACAGGCAGAGTTTTCAGTGAGAAATCTATTGATTTCAATCATACTCCAAAGGGTGCAGTATATAACTTTCTGTGACTTCTCGGTGCTTTGATCATCATAGATGAAATATATTTTTTACATTTCATGGGGTTGAAAAAGATATGTGATATCACCAAAAAGATTTAAGTCTATATCACCAAAGATCTTAAGTCATGATTTCTCCCACTTGTTATTAACCCCTTATTCATTCAAAGTCCTGCTGATTTAGGCCTTTCAGGCCAACATGCAGTGTTTTCAGTGAGAAACCTTCTGAATTCAATCACACTCAATGGGTGCAGTACATCAATATGGAACTTCCCTGTACGTTGATGTTTACAGATGAAATCTCTCTATGTTTTACACTTCATGGACTAGAAAAGTATATAAGTACATATCATCCACAGTTCCTAAGTCATGATTACTGCACTTGTTATTAACGATTTTTTCATTCAAATTCTTATGATTAAGGCTTTTCAGGCCAATGGAAGTGTTTTCAGGGAGAAACCTCCTGAATTCAGTTAGACTCCAAAGTGTGCAGTATATATCTTTCAGTGACCTCTCTCTTTTGATGATCATAGATGAAATCTCTCTATGTTATACACACATGTGGTAAAAAAGGACATAAATTCATATCACCCACAGTCATGATTTCTCCAACAAGTTATTAACCCTTTTTTCATTCAAATTCATGCTGATTAAGGGCTTTCAGGCCAAAAGTCAGTGTGTTCACAGAGAAAACTCCTGAATTCAATCAACTCCAAAGGGTGCATTAGATATCTTTCTGTGACTTATCTTTCCTTTGATGATCAAAGTTGAGAACTCTTTTTTTACACTACATGGGGTAGCAAAGGATATAAGTCTATATCACCCACAGATCTTAAGTCATGATTTATTCCACTTGTTATTAAACCTTTTTTCATTTAAATTCCAGATGATTTAGGTCTTTCAAGCCACCAACAGTGTTTTCAGCAATAAAAGTTCTTAATTCAGTAGGACTCCAAATGGTGCAGTATATATCTTTCTGTGACTTCTCTGTACTTTGATGATCATAGATGAAATCTATATTTTACACTTCATGGGTTAGCAAGGGATATAAGACCATATCAACAACAGATCTTAAGTCATGATTTCTCCCACTTGTTATTAAACATTTTTTTCATTCAAATTCCTGCTGTTTTCGGCCTTTCAGTCCATCAGGCATTGTTTTAAGCCAGAAATGTCCTGAACTCAATCAGACTCCAAAGGGTGCTGTATATAATCTCTGTTATGTCTCTGTACTTGATGATCATTCATGAAATCTCTCTATGTTTAACAGTTCATGGGTAGAAAAGGTTATAAGTCACTGTCACCCACAGATCTTAAGTCATGATCTCTCCCAATTGTTATTAACAATTTTTTCATTCAAATTTCTGCTGATTTATGCCTCTCAGGCCAAAAGTCAGTGTTTTCAGCGAGAAACCTCCTGAGTTCAATCCTACACAAAAGGGTGCAGATATATATTTCTGTGACTTCTCTGAACTTTGATTATCATAGATGAAATCTATATTTTACACTTCATGGGGTATCAAAGGATATAAGTCCATATCACCCACAGATCTTAAGTCATGATTTCTCCCACTTGTTATTAGCACTTTTTCAATCAAATTCCTGCTGATATAGGCCTTTCTGGCCATAAGGCCTTTCTGTTTTCGAGAGAAATTTCCTGTATTCAGTCAGACACCTAAGATTGCATTATATATCTTTCGGTTACCTATCTGTACTTTGATGATCATAGATGTAATCTCTCTATATTTTACACTTCATGGAGTAGAAAATAATATAAGTCCATATCACCCACATATCTTAAGTCATGATTTCTTCCACTTGTTAATAACCCATTTTTCATTCAAATTCCTGCTGAATTACATCTTTCTGGCTAACAGGCAGTGTTTAGTGCGAGAAACCTCCTGAATTCAATCAGACTCGAAAGGATGCAGTATATATCTTTCAGTGACTTCTCTGTACTTTGATGATCATAGATGAAATCTCTCTGTGTTATACACACATGTGGTAGAAAAGGATATAAGTTCATATCACCCACAGATCTTATTCATGATTTCTCCGACTTGTTATTAACCCCTTTTTCATTCAAATTCCAGCTGATATAGGCCTTTCAAGCCAACATCAGTGTTTTCAGCAAGAAATCTCCTGATTTCAATCAGACTCAAAGGGTATAGTATATATCCTTCTGTGACTTCTCTGTACATTGATGGTCATAGATTAAAACTATCTATGTTTCACCCTTCATGGAGTAGAAAAGGATATAAGTCCATAACACTCGCAGATATAAAATCCTGTTTTCTCCCCCTTGATATTACTCCTTTTTTTATTCAAATTCCTGCTGATTTAGGACATTCAGGCCAACAGCCAGAGTTTTCAGCAAGAAACCTTCTGAATTCAATCGGACTCCAAAGGGGCACTATATATCTTTATGTGACTTCTCTGTACTTTGATGATCATAGATGAAATATGTTTTACTTCATGGGGTAGAAAAAGAAATAAGTCCATATTACCCACAGATCTTAAGTTATGATTTCTCCACTTGTTATTAACACCCTTTTCTTTCAATTTCCTGCAGATTTAGGTCTTTCAGGCCAACAGGCAGTGTTTTTTGTGAGAAACCTTCAGAATTCAATCACACTCCAAAGGATGCAGTATGTATCTACATGGAACTTCCCTGTATCTTGAAGTTTATGGATGAATTCTCTCTGTCTTACACTTCATGGAGTAGAAAAGTATATAAGTCCATATCACCCACAGATCTTAAGTCATGATTTCTGGCACAGGTTATTAACGCTTTTTCATTCAAATTCAAGCTGATTTAGGCCTTTAAGTCAACAACAGTGATTTCAGCAATAAACCTCCTGAATTCAAAATGACTCCAATGGGTGCAGTGTATATCTTTCTATGACTTCTCTGTACATTGATGATCATACATGAAAACTATGTTTACACTTCATGGAGTCAAAAAGGATATAAGTCCATATCAACCACATATTTTAGGTCTTGATTTCACCCACTCGTTAGTAACACTTTTTCATTCAAATTCTTGCTGTTTTAGGCTTTTCAGGCCAACTGGAAGTGTTTTCAGGGAGAAACCTCCTGAAATCAATCAGACTCCAAAGGGTGCATTATATATCTTTCTGAGACTTCTCTGTATTTGAAGATCAAAGATGCTATCTCTCTATATTTTACACTACATGGGGTATAAAAGGATATAAGTCAATATCACCAATGATCTTAAGTCATGATTTCTCCCACTTGTTTTTTCCATTCAAATTTCTGCAAATTTAGGCCTTTCAGGCCAACATGCAGTGTTTTCAGGGAGAAACGTCCTGAATTCAATCAGACTCCAAAGTGTGCAGTATATACCTTTCTGTGACTTCTCTGTACTTTGATAATCATAGATAAAATCTATGTGTTACACTTCATGGGGTCGAAAAGGATATATTTCCAGATACCCATCGATCTTAAGTCATGATTTCTCCAACTTGTTATTAACCCTTTTTTCATTCAAATTCCTGCTCATTAAGGCATTTCAGGCCAAAAGGCAGTGTTTTCAGCGAGATACCTTCTGAGTTTAATCATACTCCAAAGGGTGTAGTATATATCTTTATGGAATCCCCTGTACATTGGTGTTTATAGGTGAAATCTCTCTATGTTTTACACTTCATGGAGTAGAAAAGAATTTAAGTCCATATAACCCACAGATCATAGTCATTATTTCTCCCACTTGTTATTAACCCTATTTTCATTCAAATTCTTGCTGATTTAGGCCTTTCTGGCCAACAGGCTGTGTTTTCAGGGAGAAACCTCCTGAATTCAATATACTCCAAAGTGTGCAGTATATACCTTCCTGTGACTTCTCTGTACTTTGATGATCATAGATGTAATCTATTTTTGCACTTCATGAGGTATCAAAGACTATAAGTCCATATCACCAACAGATCTTAAGACATGATTTCTCCTTCTTGTTATTAACCCTTTTTTTTCATTCTAATTCCTGCTGCTTTTTGCCTTTCTAGCCATTAGGAAATGTTTTCAGGGAGAAATTTCCTGTATTCAATCAGACCCCTAAGATTGCATTATATTTCTTTCTGACACTTCTTTGTACTTTGATGATCATAGATGAAATCTCTCTATTTTTACACTTCATGGGATAGCAAAGGATATAAGTCCATATCACCGACAGATTGTAAGTCATGATTTCTCCACTTCTTATTAATCCTTTTTTCATTCAAATTCCAGCTGATTTAGACTTTCAGGCCAACAACAGTATTTTTCAGCAAGAAACCTCCTGATTTCAATCAGACTCCAAAGGGTGAAATATATGTCTTTCTGTGACTTATGTGTACTTTGATGATCATAGATGAAAACTCTCTATGTTTCACCTTCATGGAGTAGAAAAGGATATAAGTCCATAACACCCAAAGATCTTAATTCCTGGTTTCTCCCACTTGTTATTAACCACTTTTTCATTCAATTTGCTGATGATTTAGGCCTTTCTGGCCAACAGGTAGTGTTTACAGTGAGAAATCTCCTGAATTCAATATACTCCAAATGGTGCAGTATATAACTTCCTGTGACTTCTCTGTACTTTGATGATCATAGATGAAATATATTTTCTACACTTCATGGGTTAGAAAAAGATATATGTCCATATCACCAAAGATCTTAAGTCATGATTTCTCCCACTTGATATTAACCCCTTTTTCATTCAAATTCCTGCTGATTTAGGCCTTTCAGGACAACAGGCACCGTGTTGAGCGAGAAACCTTCTGAATTCAATCACACTCCAATGGGTGCAGTATATATCTATATGGAACTTCCCTGTACGTTGATGTTTAGAGATGAAATCTCTCTATGTTTAATACTTCATGGAGTAGAAATGTATATAAGTTCATATCACCCACAGTTCTTAAGTCATGATTTCTAGCACTTGTTATTAACCCTTTTTCATTCAAATTCATTCT
>PVHY01031979.1:0-12219 GCA_004024945.1 Uropsilus gracilis | reverse complement strand
CAACAGGCCAAACAACCAACAACTAAACATCAACTTAACCAAACAACAATTTGCAGAAAAATGGGAGGAGTGACTGAAGGGGGGATTCAGAGGGGGGATATGGAGGGAGGAGGAAGGGGGATACAGAGGGGGATATGGAGGGAGGAGGAGGGATCAATTAATGCACAATTGTGACAGATCAATAAAATGAATTAAAAAAACAACAACAAAATAGCAAGTAACAGAATCAAAGTACAAAAATCCACAGCCTGCTTATATACAAACAATGAACAAGGAACAAAACCAAAACAAAAAACAAAAAACCCTTTTTTACCACTAGTCACCTAGAGACAAAAAAGAACCACAAAAAAACATATATTTTGAACCTCACCCTGATCACACTGACCAGAATTTGCAGCTCACGTATTACAAATGGCCATCCCTAGTAAAAACCCTCAGGCAGCATGCCCATGTGGCATCCTCACCTGGCACATCTACTTCTTTCTCCTTCACTCATGGGTGCACTTGACTCCTAGATAGGCATCTTTCCTGTTACAAAATAATCATCTAGATTGAGAAAATGACTGCTTTTCCTTTTTTTTGAATTTATTTTTATTATTTGTCTTATTTTAAATCATTATCTACCCCCAGAATTCTCCCACCATGTTATCACCCTATTATTTCTCTTATTTCTCCACTCACTAGCTCACTAACAGTGCTTTGCAACAGTACACAAAGAAATAATAGTAAAAAAGAGAAAAGATAGGAAACAGATATAAAGCTTAGCCGGCAACTTGCTAAAAAACATGTAAGTTTTCAGAAGATATGTCAAAGTATTTTGAGTTCTATGGAAACCTAAATTGCTAAAGTTTTAAAAATTAACTCATTTTTAATTTTGGTAATATTTTTGGTAATATTGGGGTACTCCAACAGCTATTAACACCACCCACTCTTGGTGTTTCCCTTTATTATAAATACTTTATAATATTAAGTGTTCTTGTGACTTGAAGAGCTGGAAGGGACCTTAACCACTTAGTTCATCCTGCTTTTTTTTGTTAAACAGCTGAGCAATCTACCTCCACCCCTCATCCCAGAGATTCAAGAAAAAAAGTTTCTTCAGTAATTCTTTTCATTACAATGTTGTGAAATTTATATATAAATAAATTTAAAAATTTAAATTAAAAAAAAACAAAAAACAATATTTGTTATACTAGCTTCACGTAGGTTCCAGCCAAAGGAAAACTGTACTATCTTAGATGTGGGTATTAGGGGGAATAGTGACTTCTGGTTTAAGGTAGGTATGAGTCTCTTTATTTGAAGAATCAAACAATTTGCTTTTCTAAGTCCATATTACTGGTGAATTTTGCGAAGTCTTATTCTGGAAGTTAAGAATTTAGCCTGCTCTTGGAAGCTAACATTTCTGCTTCCGAGACAAAGGATGGTGTCACTTAAAACAAAGGCAGTGACCAGAGGACCAGCATTGGCATATTCTCAGGCCCCCAGTTTCCATAAGAGGGTCAGGTGGCAGCAGTCCACAAAGCGGGTTACATTATATGCAATGATCTGAGCTTCAAGCCCCAGCCCTTGCTCCCAAGGGAGACCCTGTCTCTTCCAAGGCTGTTCACTGCACAGTATGACAAGACAGGCTGGAGAAGAGGCAGAGAGTGGCACGGCTAACAGGATGTGTAGACATGTGATAAGTCCATGGAGAGGGTCTCCCAGCAGTGATGAAGCTGTTAACCTTTTACCTAGAAAGCAGCTTTACTGATAGCTTGCTTTCAGACTCACAAGGGGAGGCCCCCGGTACAGCCGAGAGGCAGGCAAGTGGGATGTCAGCGGAGTCCTATGGTATTTCATTCCTCTCACGTGGTCTCTAAGACAGATCTGCTTTCAAACAAATTCTTAGTCCATAGTAGGATGTATAAAGGGTAGAAGTTATGCACTATTGAAATATAAGTGGTGAAAGCAGTTTTAATTTTCTTGCTGGCGCTATTATCTTTTAAGTCCTAATAATCTCTCTCAGACACAAGCCTTGAGCCTATAAATCTGTACAAGTTCAATTAGCGATGCAGTAGAACTTTCCCTCAACAGTGCAAGGTGCTGATAAAAGCAAACAATACAATTCTAGCATGCCTCTTATTACGGAGGGAGACACCCACTCGGCCAGCGATGGACTGAAAGCCTTTTTATTTTGATGGTACTATTTCAATATCTATCATAAACTTAGCGAAGCAGGTTTTTCTCTATCCTGCTCTCCTTTTATTGGATATAAATCACCCCTGACAGGAAGTTTTATGCCTAAATCCGTTTACTGTCCTTGTTGGTAGTCTTTAAATTAATATTTATAAGCTAAAAGAGGCCTAAAGGATGCCGCAGTAAAATAGCTAAATGCTTCAGTTAGACTTGAACTGATTTTCACCTCCTTGACCACTGACATTTTTTAATTACTCCTGACCTGTTGTCAACACTGTCCCGGTGCCTCACAAATCACTGCCTTTGATGGAATGGTAGTGGACAAAATAGGAGCCAGAAAGGGTTAGGGCCAGTGCTACCTGTGATTTTTGAAAAGCTTTTATAGGCAAGGTAAGAGACGGAAGAAAAAAAAAGGAAATGACAAATGAGTTAAGCAGAGACTGACAAGTGATGGCTTAAGTGTTGTCTTATATAATAATGAATTATATAATAATGAATCTTTTAAAATTCCATGAAAATGCACCACATATTCTTAAGTACCCCCCAAACCAATATAAAGCTAAATTAATTGTTGAATTTCAGCACGCAATGTTAGTTTCCACCAAGGAGGTGGATTTTGTGGATTCATTCTTTCTGCTCTCTGGTCTGGCTAGACTAGGGTTATTATGTGCATTGTTTTTTGTTCTGGGATCCGCTCCATTTTTTCTTTGCCATCTGTGAACTGCAGGCAGGATGACTGTACCCCCACTGTCACTTCCTGGTTTTTTTATGTGTATATGATTTTTTGTTTTTATTTATTTCTCAATAATAAGGTTTTCTTGATTTTTCAGTTGTAGGTATTTATATTACTCTATGAAAAGAGTAAATTTATCTCATTTCTCTCCCATTTACCTCTTAACTCCCTATTCCCCATCCCACCCCCAAACATCCATGTATGAACTCTTTTTCTTTTTTTCCAAAATAGTTATACTACTCCTTTTGTCTAGGGCATTATTTAGTATATATGTTGTTGGGTCCATGGAAATAGTATGTTTAGCTTAGATACATAATGTGCTAAATAAATATATATATTTTTTCAACAATCTTTTTACCTGGAGTCCTAGATTTTGTCCCTAGTTAGGTTTACATGCAGCAGTTATTAACTTATTCCCAAACTCCACTTCTACAATACAGGTCATTCACATAGGAAAATGAAATAAGTTTTGTGCTTCTCTTGAAAATGTTCCTCCTGGCTCCCTCTGACTTCTTACTCTAGCTGTGCTTTTACAGTTCCAGGCTGCCATGCAGGAGCTACCTCAGAGCTCCCTCACTCTACTGTCACCCTGTAAAATGTCTTTACCCTCCCATTGGATTGATAGTTTAAGTAGAGACAAAATTCCAGGTTGGATATCATCACCTTTTAGAATTTTGAAGACATTTCTCCTTTGTTTTATTAGCTTCTGGTATTGCTGCTGAAAAGAATTATGACATCCTGACTCCCAGTCCTTTGTACTTCACCTGTTCTTTGTTGTAGTTTGTCTTTCAGTACAACTTCACGAAGCTATGAAGTGCATGAAGGGTATGAAGCCATGACTTGGTGTGGATCTTTTGCATTTTTTAAATTTATTGCACTGAAATCAGCAGGTCTATCAGAATTCAAATTTTTAAATTCAATGACCAGTTGCTAAGTGTCATATGACTTGGTCTGTGAGCTGCATCTGACACTACTGGTCACTATTCTTTCTTCCCTGGGCTTCCAAGATACTCTTTCATCCCATCCTTCATTACTGGTCACTTAATCATAATCTCCTTTTCTCAGACCTGTTAAATATCCCAGAACTCAATACTTGAACTGTTTCCCTTTTCTATCTTCACTTACTTGGGGCAATCATTTCCACACTACCTCTCTTTGCATGTCACCCAAGATACTGCAGCAGTGTGTTCAACAGCTTCCTTGACATTGCCACTTGCATTTTTGAGAGGCACCTTAACTCAGGTATGCTCTAGACTTAAGTTTTTGGTACCCAGAGGATGTTCTTACCTTTCTCTTATATTTATTGTTAGAGTTTCCAATTTCTCTGTTATTTACAGATATGGTTTTTCTTTTAAATCACCTCCTGTGTATGCATATGTGTTTATATCTTTTTAACCTTTCTAAGGATATTATTATAGGATGTTAGACTATTTTCATCTTTTATAGTTTTTGCCAGTTCCCTGGTAGTATCTTTCCACTCCACTCTCCTAATTTTAGTCTCTGCTTTTCTAGCTACACACTTTCCTTATTTGTCTGGTGACCCCTTAGCATGTTTTTATTTCAGAGGGTAAGTGCATCAGATACACTGTAGACTGGAAGATTGAACCACAGGGTGATTCAATGGGCATGAGGCAACTTACTTAGGAGATGATCAGCTGTAAAAATATTTTTTTTCGTATTTCTTAGATGGATCATATTCCTAAATCTCCTGCCTGATGAGTCTAAATCTCCATTTTGATCTCCATGTTCAGCAGATTTTCTCACTTAGTTATTTCACTTTTTGTAAGGACTTTCATCTATGCCTTGCATGCTGGTATTCTAGAATGCAGTCTCTCTGCACAGGAGGTCCAGAGAATGGTTTTCACTTCTCTGATGTAGATATCCCACCAGACTTGGGGAAGAGATTCAGGAGTCTGAATCTCTTTTGGCACACCCACCCCCCTCCCCATCTGATTCCTTGAGTTACTTGTTGCTTCTACTTCCTGAGGCAAGTTTCTCAAGGCAAATCTCCTAGATTTCCTGATTACATGTGCAGATTCCAACTTTCCTGGGTATCCCAAGTGAGTAATGATTTCTTGTTTCCTCCTGAACTTTCTCTCACTTTCTTTGTCTTTGCTGATTTATGTCCTTTTTCTTTATTCATTGTCATTTTAGTATAGTTTCAGGAGAAGGCTGAAATAAACAGGTGTGTTTGTATCATAGATCTTCTTTTATGACATATTTGACTTGGAAAACATAGCAACTAAATTTGCTAAGTAATATGCATCATCCTTCTGAGTACTGCTGGTTTTTGTCAAATGCAAACTGTGAAGTGAAATAATGAGATTGGCCTTCAGATGTGGTTTATAATCCACCTCCAAAGGCAATTTAAAAAAAATCAGTGCCAAAATGTTTTGAGCAATAGCTGTCTGCTTAGGTTGGGTGTCTAACCTCTAAAAGGACTCCTTTGTAAGGGGTGACACCTCTTTAGGCATTTTCATCCTGGTTTTGCAGGAATGTTGATTTTTTAATTTTTTTCTGAGAATGATTAAAAATTCCTCTTCAGTTGTTTCTCTTGAATGCATTTGACAGCAAAATCATTGACATCACTCCAGAGCTCTCTACTACTCCAAAGATGGTCATTGCACCATTTCCATCAAAACCACTTGGGAAATAATAAAACTGTTTTTATCAGTTTTATTGGACCAATTGAATCTGAATTGGATCAATTGAATCTGAACATTGGACCAATTGGACCAACATTAGATAAATTGAATCTTAATCTGTGGAGGCTTGATCCTTCCACTGACAGCTCCCCATGGGATTTAGGGTAAGTATATCAGTGAAATGCCTCACCTTCCAGAGGTTGCATCCTGGGGAAAAGTCATGGAGATCTTGCTAGTTGACTCAAGGTCATCTGGGTCAACTATTCCAAGGACTTCAGCATTGAAACTATAGTGCACAGGGCAGGGGTCCCTTAGTTAAGACAGCTTAGCCAGGATGGGTGTGGCCAGAGGAGGTAGAGCTTCTTTCCTAACTCCAGGATGGTTCTGCCTCTGTGCTGGTGCCCTGTGTGCTGAGACTATGATCTGTTAGCTAGGATCAGACTTGTTTTCCTCTGGCACATGAATTTAAAGCATAGTAGTGAACTCTTTTAGTGAGGTCAGGAACATGAGCTCAACAGGTATAGCACCAAGAAAATGCCCTGACTCTCTCCTCCTGTGTTTAGCATGCCAAGGCAGCCAGAGAGTTCAGTCTGATAACTTGTCAGGAGTCAGATTGTTGGGAAAAGGCCCTGCATTCCTTGAACCAATGTGAAAAAGCATGTGCTCTGAATCCTACCTGCACATACTGAGGAATGTGAATTTGTTTCAGAACACCAGCCTTTGTGAGAATGCAGATAACCAGGGTTCAAATCCTGAGTACCCCCCCCCACTAGTTGGATGCTTCTGAGAAAAATGCATAAGTGCCCTTCTATACTACTGTAAAATGCCAAAGATAATATTCTAGTCAAAGGATTGCTTAGTATAAAATAAGATAGTAAAAGCACTCCATAGGTACAGGAAATTTTGCCTGTTTGGGCTCTTACAATCCCAACACTTAGAACCATGACTGGTACATAACAAGTGCTCAATAAATATTTATCCAACAATAAGCATAGAAAAGCAGCTAGCAATCACAGGGTAAATACTTTTAAAAAGTCCTCTTAACCTGTTTTATTTAAAACTTGATGACAGCACTCTTATTTTTGCTTCTATAACTCTCATACATCATTATCTTGAATATTTAAGAACCTGATCATTCCTCTTACTACAAGATTCAATAATAAAATCAAGTTTCAATGTAGTTGAAAGCCCAGTGGAATTTTAATATAGGGCAATTTTCATTTGAACTATGATTCTTTGGTCTGTCTTGGATATCACATACAGCTTTGGTAGCAATTTTGTCAGCATTGTCTGTTACTTGTATAGTGTATTGAGGGAAAGAATGAATGAGATTACAGTTTGCTTCAGCTCACAGACATTATTAACAAGTGATGTTCTGTTTCACTTTGGGGATGACCTTGCACACAGCCCTGGTAGTACCAGGAGAAGTGAGGATGATATTCCGGACAGTACCTCAATGATCATATTACAATTTTCCAGAGGGATTGCCCATGGTCTTTGGGTGGCAGTGATGATATTGACTGTGGTCATGAGTCCTTCCTCAATGCCAAAGTCATCATGGATGATTTCAGATTGGGGGTGAAAGAGGATTTGTGGGTAGAGTGATAAGCAGTTGATGCTATAGGAAGCATTGCTGACAATCTTGAGGGAGTTGTCATACTTTTCATGGTTTATACGCAACACAAACATAGGAGTATCCACTAAAGGGACAGAGATAATCACTCCTTTAGACCCCAACCTTCAAGTGAGTTCCAGCCTTCTCCAAGTGGAAATCATGACATATTCAGCACCATGACAATTCAGTTCATTTGAAGTGGGTGGGTTGTCACTCTTGAAATACAGAGATAAACTTGTCACTCAGGACAAGCTTCATGTTGTCAGCTTTGATTGTGCCACTGAATCTGCCATTGGCAGAATCATACTGGAACACATGACCATGTATTTGAGGTCAACAAAGGGGTCATTGATGGCAACAATACTCACTTTGCCAGAATTAAAAGAGGTCCTAAAGACCTAGTACTTAATTTGCTCAATCTATTCATGCCAGCTTTCACTGTGGTATCTCAAGGACAAGGCTGGCACAGCACAAGGAGAGAGACTATCTATTGAACCTGGAGGGCTGAGAGCTTCATTCTCTTTCTTACTCTGAGAGGTAGATTTGTATTTTTACCTACTTCCTTGCCAATCAGTTTGTAAATAAACTTGATTTTCTCTCAAACACCTGTTATCTTTATCTGATATATTTATTTCAGGTAGAGAAGCCCATTGCTTGTTAACAGTTTCTTCCATGGTTTCTCTTGTCTTGGAGATGTCTTCCTCTCTTCCCATGTCTGTACCTTTGTCTCCTCCTATGTCTGTCCCCTTTGGGTGTGTCTGTAATCTCATTTTACAGGGATACCAGTTATACTGGAAAAGGTTCATCTGAATGATCTCAGTTGACTCTACCTCTTTAAAGACTATGTCTCCAAATACAGTCATCTTCTGAGGGACCAAGGGATAGAAAGGTAACAGATGGGTATTGAGAGGACATAATTTATTCCATGTGAGGGGCATTATTCAAAGTCCAAAATCATTATTCTTTATCTCATTTGAAAACTTTGGAAAGTGGGGAGCAGAGAGTATGAATCAATTGTCCAACATGACAGTTTCTAAAGGCTGAATTTAATAGTGTATGTATATGTTGATTCTCAAAAATGAACTCCTAAAACTTATATAACATTGTAATATAATGTTACTTAATTTAAAAACATGAAAACAATTCTGGTTGAATGGACAACTCTACTTCATGATGGTTACCAGCTAAAAGAGTTCCCCACAGTCAAGGATTTGCTGCATATATTGGAGGGCAATAAGTATAAAAAAGGACATTTTAGAGTTCTAGAGTTCTACATACCTTTCAAAGATAATGCTCTGATTTCTGGACCTGAGTTAGTGAGATTAGAAATCTGTTCCAGATTAGATTTTCCTGCAAACCTCTTCCATGTCTATGAATGTGTCTCTCTGACCTCCAACTCTGCCCTCAAATTCTACCCCTAACTTCCCACCATTTTTAAAAAGGCAACTTGAAATAATTTATATAGAAAGTGCTTTGGGGGAATATATTCATTTCCTGTATGAACCCATTTCTGTTCCCATTCTCCTTTTATTTAAATAACACAGAAATTAAGCATTACTAACAATGTTCTCTTTTCTGGTGCAAGTTTAATGATTTAATTTACATGGTACTTAGCAGGGACCAAAATGCACACAAAGACCAAAAACAGACCTGTAACACTCATAACATGAATACTAATCTTTGATAAATAAGAGTCAGTAAATGAGTGTCAGTGAGCTATAAAATACAGTATAGTTAAATGGTTCTTCCAGGCACCTTTTATAGACAGAAACTGACCACCAGAAGACATATAGGTCTAATAAATCAATGGAAAGGAATTCCAAAATGAATAAATCAATATTCAAGTAGTCAGATAATCCTACAGGTACAATAGTGACCCCTGGAGCCCTCTAAACCTCAGCCAAAAATGTTGGCTAAGAAGTCCATATGATAGATGAACTGAAATGATAAATGCTGTTTTGGGAGAAGCTTGTATTGTTTGTATTTTCCCCAAGACCACATTTCACACAATAGCACTATAAACCAACTTTTTAAATACTAAAGAACAGTGTCCTGTGAGATTCCAGTTGTAAATTCATACACCTGGGGTGGCTCCCAAAGGAATTAGGTTATTTGCATAAATAGTTTCAGGTGTGACTAGTTCTCTACATAATTAGGCTGGTTACCATTTGCATTTTACAGATGTGTGATCTTATACTGGCTGTTGGTGAGAGCATATTAATCCCTTCTTGCTGGGATAAAATGTACCCATATATATAAATACTAATAGACTTTCAGAGGTTATTTTACCTCTAGGGAGCTTACCTAAAAATGTAATGTAATGTTAATAAAGATGTTCATTTCACTGCTACTTACAATTTAAAAAACAGAAGAATCCTCTTACATGTCAGTCGATAAGAAAGTGTTTATATTAATAGTATGTTCATTAAAATATTGCTATGCATATAGTTAAGATAATGTCAGATATAGAAAATACTCATGGTTCAAA
Source organism: Uropsilus gracilis (assembly GCA_004024945.1). Taxonomy (NCBI): domain Eukaryota; kingdom Metazoa; phylum Chordata; class Mammalia; order Eulipotyphla; family Talpidae; genus Uropsilus; species Uropsilus gracilis. Next base: position 2,566 of record PVHY01031979.1, on the reverse strand, counting down.
TTTAAACTTTAAAACTGGTTACAAGATTCTATTTATATATGCAACATCATAATTATATGTTAAGAGAAGATATAACAATTAAAATATTATCTATTGTCCTTCCTATTCTAAGTTAGGTATATAGTTCTGAATTGTTTTTATAATCAGAAAGCAATGTTATATAAGAAAAGTCCTTTTCTGTTAATTTTTTCATTTTATTTCAGAATATACCTAATATAGGAACTACAATGCTTTAAAAAATCATCGTTCACTAAGTATAAGGAAAACAAGTTTAATTAGGATCTTTTTTGCATCCTTGCTGCTAACCTCTATGGCCGCCACCTGTGACTTTGCTTTCCTTCCAGATTTCATTGCCTACAAGTGAGCATTTGTTTTTGCAAAGAGTGCTTGGGAGCACAAGTACAGGGCACGCACACCAACAATTACAGATACCGTGGCTGGGAAACCAGGGAGCATGAGGTGTGTGTATACTTAAAGATGGACACCAGAGAGAGGTAAGAGGGAGTGAGGGAGAGAAGCCAGATGGAGGGCATGGAGATAACAGGGGGCTCTCAGGTTTGGAGGCTGCCTGCCTCCCTAACTCTCAGGTTCCCTGTCCATGGGTCTGCTGTGTACCTGATTCCCCACTGCAGCATTCTAGGCCTGTTGAATCTACTAAGGGCCCAAGGTGTTTTTCATTTGCTTGACTCAACAATGAACCTGCCCACCCTGGGATGGTTGCTCAACAGATAATGTGAAAAAGTAGAAACTTCTTTTACATATAAATGTTCAGTAAGTAGTTATTGCATAATGATTATAAATATTCATAATTATAACACATGCTTCAAAGTACTAACTGGTTTAATCTTTGGAAGATAAGACTTTCCATGTACCTTTGTTATTTTCTTTATTCTTCAAATATTCTATCATAAATGTGTTTAATATTTGTAACTGGATACTAATAAAGTTTATTTTAGCATTTTAAAACCTTTTCCTTGGGCACTAGTTCACTGCTAGGCATTGCCTTTCCTCATATATCCCACCCATAATGTATTTCCTGTGACTTAAGATTCACTAAATTGCTACAAAATCCAACACTTGTGATAGAAACTGTGTAAAAAAGTCCAGATGTTTGTAATTATAATTGTCTTCTTATTGTATATTTCCTCCACTTTTTTTCTAGCATTTCTAGTGACTTGTCTTCATTAAGTTCTCCAAAGAATTAAATCGTTTTCTCATTAATGTTTAGTCAATTTTCATATTTCTTTAGTTTGTATTTACAATATCAAGTTCAACTTGCATAATACAGATTTGAGAACAGATACAGCCAATTCTGTAAGCATCCAATGCAATTGTGGGTGGAATCAGAAAATTAGAGCTATAATAAAGAGCAGCCCTTCCACCCTTTTAGGTCCTCAAGTGCAAGAAATACTACTCTGCAGGTAAGTGGGGAACAGGCTGTTGAAATGGAGGGCTCATTAAATATATATCCCCAGTGATAATTCCAGGCAGATAAAGATAGGTAAGACCCCAAGCTTTAGTCATAGGAACAGTTGAGACCTGAAGCAGGCAGAATCACCTTAGTTATTCACTCCTCTGAATGAGCAACATATACTTGAGCCTTTTCAGAGAATATTTTAAATTTTAGAATGAAATTGGAAGCACATGAACCTCCCTAGTCATTAGGAAAATGAAAAGTTAGAACCCAATGAGTTACAACTACTTTCCTTTTAAGATGATTGCATTAAAAACAACAACAAAAATCTTGATTATATACAGAGCTGATAAGGATGTGCAACTACTAGAAATCTCATCCATTACTGGTCAGCTTCCAAAAAAAAAAAAAAATGGTATGGCTGTTTTGGAAAACAGTTTGGCAGTTTGATAGAAAATAATCACAAGCTCACTCTGTCAGCCTCTCTACCTCTGGACCTTTTCCTAAGAGAAACAGAAATGTATGTCCATAAAAAAACATATTTGAATGTATGTAGTAGCTTTATTTTTATTTTAGCCAGAAAATAAACACAATTATTATCGTCTGGTGAGTGGAAAAACAAACTGGTATATCCATACAAAAGAATACTGCTCTATTATAAAAAGTTAAAAATTACTGATACATGAATTTCAATTAACTATACTAAGTGGAGGAGTGGAGTGACTCAAAGGTGAATACATTAAGAGTTCGTTTATAAGATAGTCTGGAAGATATGACCTACATAAATAGAAGATCTGGTTACTTGGGGCTTCAATACTATAATGAGGAGGGGAAGAGGGGAGAGAGGGATCTGAATTGTTATTCTGTTAATCACAGATTTTTCTGCTTCAATTTCACCTATCAGTAAAATGATGCTTAAAGACTCAATGCTGCATTACTTATAAAGATCCTAAATGAACCTCAAAGGGGGATGGAAGGATATTGATTTTATTACCTGGGAAACTGAATTATCTTTCAGCCAAGAAACTATGTATCATACAGCTTTAACCTCTTAGGTAAGGGGAAAATTAATAGGTCCAGCTTTTTTGAGAGTGAATAACTAAGAATATTTTGAATTTCTGGGTTGGGTTTCATCAGAGAAATATTGACTAA
>PVHY01031977.1:0-12236 GCA_004024945.1 Uropsilus gracilis | reverse complement strand
AAAAAAAAAAAAAAAAAAAGGCGTAGTGACAGGTCCCATGCAAAGATGCTAGACATCTACAGAAGGGTTCCTGCATCTCAAGGAACTCTCATCTGGTCTATATAAGCCATCTTTTTCAACAGTAGAAAGAATGCTAATCCAAGTGAACCAAATTATTTGTAAATGAAGGACACTTATGAGCTATTTATTCATGGAGAGCTGGAAAAGGAATATGAGAGAATGTATTCTGATAAATCATTGATAAAAATTTTAACAATAACTGAATGTTGACAATTTCAACTAGTAAGATAAATGTACCATTAATTTCATTGCAGAGGCATGTCATTCTTCAAGATGGACACCAAATTTTGCTTCACAGAAATTTTTCTGTAGATACATATATATTTACATTTAAATCAGGAGACAGAAACAGGACTTTATTTCTATTCATAACTAGTAGGAAGTCAAGTGCCCAAACTCCCCCGCCCAAAAAAAAAGCAACTTTTAAAACAGAGTTTGAGGGAGAAGAACAATTGCACTTCATATGGCACAGAATTAAGTGGACTATAAAAGGACAAAGGGGAAGAAATTGTTCTGAAAGCATTTGTCTATGCTTTTTAAATTTAAAAGACAACTACTTTCTATTCTTTATAGAAAACTGAGAGACTGGGGAATTTAAGTTAAGTAGTTATCTTCGGCACTCATATTTTTTAACCACTGATGAACTGTACCCAAGATTTAAGAGAAGTGACACATGGGATATAAATGGACAAAAAGACCGATTTTTTACTCCTAAGTCGTGTAATATATTGCTGAAAAGTAGAAGAGTAATACAACAGGAAGATGTTGATTTTAATCCACTTAAAATAGATGGTGACTTCAATTCCTATCAAATACATTCTTCTAATAAAGAAATGACCAACAATCGATAAAATATCATTGTGAAAAAACGAACAACACATATTCTATTGGCTAAAATATATATTGATACCCATCTCTTGGTTTAAAAAAAAGATTCCTAGTTTCAGATTCTTCATGTAAGGAGACTGGAAGTTTTCATACATTCTAACAAGTAAAAGTCAAACAAACTGAAAAATCAACTCTTCTTAGATCCATAGAGAAGTGAGATTCCCACGGAACCACTACCAAACATTAGAAACAGACACGTAAATACAGAAAATTACGACTTACCAGAGGAGAAACTTACAAGCCAAAACTTCCATGGAAACCAGAGCAGAGGTGGGAAAGCCAGAGCTTCACAGTGGATAACTCAGGATGTTAAAAACTCCAAGGGGCTCCCTTCTTCTGTTTTACATTGAGTACGAGCAATTTTCACACTGGCTATTGGAGAAAAAATAATCTCGTGGAGGGGAGAAAGAACAATCTTGAAAAATGCCCACACACTGTTCTTAACAAGGTCTGCCCTCAGGAGAAATCAATTAACCAAGTCAACCTGTTTTATCAGCACCTAAATGGTGTGAGGGTAAGGGTAATAACCAGCTACAGCCAGCTGTAACTTTGCAGGAATGAGCAAGAGACTAAGACTACTTTAGCCATCCTGCATTACCTAAGCAGAGAGAAAAAAAAAAGTCTGAGAAACATTTGTTTACTAAGTAGTTTAGACAGAGTTGTATTAAAAAACTCAAGATAATCAACACAATATTGAAAAAGAATAAAGCTGGAGTGTTGATCCTATCAGACTTCAAGATAAACTAACAAACTACAGTAATCACAACTGTATTGTATTGGTAAAAGAAGAAATGAATGGAATAGAACAGTGAGTCCAGAAAATGAACCACATAAAAATGATCAACTGATCTTTCACTAAGGGGCAAAAGCAATAAAATGGAAGAAAGATGGTCTTATAACAAATTATGCTGAAACAACTGACATTCACAAAAATGGATGATTAAAAATACAGACCTCATATCTATCATGAAAACTAATTCAAAGTGGATCACAAATCTAAATTTAAAATGCAAAATTATAAAATTCCTGGAAAATAATATACAAGAAGACTTTTATGATCTTAGATTTCATAATGACTTTTTAGAAAACCAAAGGCATAATCCAAAAAAGAAATTTGTAAAATGCACTTACTTTAAACACTACTGCTTTGCAAAAGAAGTTAGTGTGAGGGTAAGTTATAGAGCAGAAGAAAATATTTGCATAAGATACATGTGATAAGGAATTATCCAATATACAAAGAATTCATAAAACTCAGCAATAGCAAACCACCAATCTGATTCGAAAATGGGCAAATATCAAAATAGACACCTCACCAAAGAAGACATAGAGATCACAAATAAGCATATGACAATATGCTCTACACTATATGTCATCAGGAGGATATATTTAAAACAATGTGGTACCATTGCATGTCTACTAAAATGGTAAAGATCTGGAACATTGACTTGTTTAAGTGTTATATTAATCTTTTCTGTGTTAATACATAATCTGGGATCTATAATTCAAGTGGCTATATCAGGTAAGTGAGTTAGTCAGGCTTTTTTTCTCCATTGACCCATATAGCTAGCACCTATGGTGTTGCATCTTTCTCATGATTATGTGACCCAGTGGGTGTGCATGTGTGAGTGTGCACACCTGGGCCTGGAAATGAGTGCCTAAATGAGCACAAGAAAACACTAGAGAGAAATCAGCCAGAAAGAGGGTGAAGACTCCTGGGGGCTGAGGGGTTCACCTCTTCATTTCCCTCAGCCCTGGCCCTGACCTACCATGCCCTGCGTGAGGTGTCTGTGCTAGAAAAAATAAAGAACCATACAGATTGATGAGCCTCATGCTTGCCCCCACAGGCTACTTCTGAAGTGATATCAGAATACCCGTTCACCATCAAGTGACCCATATTGACACCATCAAGTGACCCATATTGACATCATCAAGTCACCCATAATCCACAACCATTGTCCATTTTGCTTTCTTCCCTCTTTGTCCTCATCCTTCCTCCAGCCCTCCCCACTCTGGACGCTTCAATTCTATAGTCAGTTTTCAGAGGTTAGATTTTTTATAAAAATTTTTAAATTTTCTTATACCATTGCTCATTTTTGTACAATATTTGATTTCTCCTTTCAGGTATATTCCCACCACCACATCACCTGTGAACTGTCATAGTACAAGGGTTAGATTTGTAGCTTGTCTTCATCTGACCCTTAGGTTTTTCTATATTCCATAAGATTATATAACAAAAGACTGAAAGCAAAATAGAGCCCTATTTACAAGAGATTAATTGAACAAATCACTATAGTCACACATCTGTTGTGCTATGCTGTATAACATCCCACCATATCTATTCCATCTTTCAGTGATGGGTGCCCTTAATGGACACAACACCCTATCATCAATAATAATGCCATAATTGGGCATACTGTTAAAATATTTACACCTGGTACATCACATTCCTGTCCAATCAGACAGTCATCTATCACAGTAGCACTGAGGCAGTTTCCTGGAAACCCTGCTGGTTAGGTTCAACAGCAACATGAGTGTATTTTAACAAGCGTGCCATATTGGTACATGATAGCTGATTTATGGCTTGGACTCTGAGGAACATTGTTGTACACAGTCCCCATGTGAGCATTTTGGGGAGATATAAATCCTTGAGTAGGACTGCTGTGTCACTATGGTATGCACTCCAGAATGTTTGCACCAGTAACACTCCACCTGGTGGTAGACTGTGTTATATTCCCATATCCCCTTTAATCTAGGAATCTTGTAAAGGGCAAAGTGTGTTTCCTGGTTTTCATTTACAAGTCTGTGATTTGTAATAATCTTGAATGTCTATTAGGTCTATCTTCTGTAAATTGTTCCTTTATTTTGCTCATTTTCCGGTTATAGTTTTTGTATTCTTTGTTGATTGTCAGAGATTCATTATAATCTGAATATTAATAGTTTGCTGTCTTGATATACAACGATCTCCTCTATCATTTTTCCTTTTACTATGTTTTGCACTGAAGAGAAATCTCTAAATTTTATATGTTCAAATAATGAGCTGTTTTTAACTCTATTATTGCTAGTGTTTTTGTTTTATTTACTCCTTCCATACTTAGAAGGCACAAAATAGTCACTAGATATTCTGAGTTTGGGGGCATAGGTAGAGAATGTTTTATTCTAATATATAAAAATGTACTTTGGAAAAATTTTCAAAAATTCTTGTGAATTCAAGAATTCAATGTTCATAATATGCTTCCAACACTCAATTATGAAAACTTTGAAATATAAAAAAATGTGAAAATGTTTTCTTTTTTAAAATGTTTCTAATTAAAGGTATAGAGTCAGCATCCTATTTCAGTGACACTTAAAAAATTCTTTGGATATCTCTTTGTGGTTATGTTTCCAGCTTGAGCTACAATTAGATGTATTGGTCTTGCCTTGTTTTTCAACTTTTAGAGTTGTGTATCATTTAGAAGTCAAAAATGTAAATTAATATATTAGTGAAATCTGCAGGCATCTCTATCCTCTCCATCCTGTCAGCTCCCTCCACTATAGGTGATCTTTACTTTTTTGTTTCTCATTCAATTATTTCTTATCAAGAAAGCAAATGCATATATTTTTCTATTTCTTTTTTAACCCCAAACTGGCATAAATATTGAAGACTTCTGACTTTGGTTTTTCCATCTAATAATAATACCAAATATCACTCCACAGAAAGCTATTTCATACTTTCTAATGACCACCTAATAGTACACTGGGCCAATGGATCATAGTTTAGCTATGCCACTACTAATGGGAAATCTTTTATTGCAAAATTTGCTTCATATTGGTAGAAGTATGTCATCAAAGTAGATATTTTAGAGGTGTAATTTCCACATCTAATGACACATAAAATTAGTTATTGCACGGGAGGTAGACAAAATGGTTAAACAGTGTTAATAGTATAGATGGGAACTACAGATGGCATAGTGAGCATACTGTAATATATATAGATGTCAGTCTGAAATTAATGAAATAGGAAGTACTTATTTTACCTAAAAAAATATTGCCAACTCCAAAGGAGTTTTAACTATTTGTACTTTGACGAGCAAATATGACAGTTCATGATTCTCAGCAGCCTTACTGTCAAGCTTTTGGAGTTTTGCCAATCTAAGTGAAAAATTATATCTCATTGTGGTTTTAATTGGTGTTTCTCTTATTACAAATGAGCATGATTATCTTTTCATATCCTTAACAGTTCATATCTTCTGGGAACCACCTTTCCCATTCTGAGCCTCTATGGTAGAGGAAGGCCTCATTAGGTTAGTAAATCTGCATGTCCCAGCCCCTTTGTTAAAATGATTGGTTTAGAGGTGGTCACTTGGCACATTTGGAGCCAATAAAGTCAGATCTAGGACAGTATAGAGGCTTCTTTTCTAGATGACCGGTTGACTTATATTCCATTTATGTTATTTCTTATTCAGTGAAAAAATCAGCAATTCCCCTTTTATGTTATCAAAAAAGTTTATGTGATATGCAAGTGAATGCTAATTATTATTTTTTTTAAAACTAAACTGGAACTACATGAAATCAAATAAGAATATAAAATGTAAAGATTCATCAGATCTATTAAAACTAGGTTTAAGCTTTTGTTTGTATTTGAATTTTAAATTACAGCTTTTGTTAGAGTTATTTACAGTATTATGTTCCTTTATAGTTATTTTATAGTTATCTTCCTTTTATAGTTATCTTTCATAGTAAGTTATCTTACTATGAAAATAATGAGTTGTAACTTTCCTGTGAAATCTAAAATGAAACATACAGAAATGCGTTTAACTCACCCTTTGCTGAAAATGATTTTGAAGAACATAGAATATTTACTTAAAACAAATGAAAATGTACTGTTTTAGAAAACATATATTCTTACAAAGTTCTTAATATATATGTGTGGATATTGACTTTTATAGATCTACATTGCTTATATCTACTTACATGACATGTATAGATGAAATAATGCATGAACATTTTAGGAATTTTGATTGAAAGTGAGTGAGGCATTATGGGTAAATCTTGCATTCAGCAAGATTATATTTATAGCAAGAGGAGTAGGAGAAAGCCACACGAAATGCAACTCTGGTGAATAGAAAAATTGCCAGAAAAGAAGATGATACAAGGAAAATATGGTGAATGACAGGAGGAAAGGAGAATATTCTAAGTTACTGACAAATGAGAACTTGATATGATACACTTGGACAATAGTTCTATGAGGCTGCAACTTGATATGCAAGCACCAGTAAGATATGCAACAGTAGACATAAACTCAGATCACAAAAGATATTGTATGCTAAATAATTTTAAATTAAGCATAATAGATTTTAGGCAGTGTGATGATATGCTTATGGACTCCTCTGTCAGATATGTGGAAAATGGATTATGTATAAGAGATTAAGAGTTTGTTGTATCATACTGTTATTATGTAGCATTGTGATTGCCTATCTGTGTATACTAATAGCAATTTTATATCATTTTTTTAGGTATATGGGCTATGAATGCATTCATCTCTTTCTAACTCGATCTTCCTGAGAGAGAATGCCTTACCCCATCCTTATTTGTAACAACTACCATTCAAAAACTGCGTTGTTTTCTGGACATTATGTTATAAAAATTTGTAAAAAGCCATTTCATTGAATTCTTGCAATAGCTTTACGAAATTAGGGGGGTATGTTTTTAGTCACATTTTTCAGTGAGGAAGTGGTTTCAGAAAAAAAATTAAGAAAATAAATAGAAAGGTTTTGTATCTGTCAGAATGCTGGAGAAAACAGATGGCACACTCAAAGTGGATAACAGTTGAGTTGAATAAACTGACTATTTACAATGGAATAGACAGGGTGAGAGAAAACAAAGATGGTATACTGAAATACCCTGATGTTAAGGATCCTTGCAAGTTGCTGGCACTCTAGTTCTACAGCTGTGGAAGACCAGGATATTTACAAGAACTTCCAGTGAGGAACTGTAGTTGTAGATGACCACCTGACAAGAGCTGAGAAATGGAGACAACCATCAAGAATAAGTTTTTTGAACTTCATTCATAACATACAGAATAGGAAGATTTGTATGAAACTGCACTCTGGACACTATTGGAAATGCTAAATTAAATTAAAATCTGCTCACAAGTTGTCTCAAAAGTGTCTTGCAAAAGATGTAGGGCTTTCTCACAGAGTTTTTACACTGACACAGATATTTTGCTGTGGGAACAGGTGGGGAGATATAAGGGGGGCTGTTACTGAGACTAAGATGGTACAGTACACACACCAGCACAATTAATCAGCCCAGTGAGATTTTTCAGTAAGGGGGTAATACTGATGAGGGTACTCTTCAGCTGTAGAAACTCTGGCTGTTGGAGGTGCAGGCAGCATAGCCTTCTCCTTCCTCCAAATTAAAAAAAATCCAGAGGAATACCTGCATCAGAGTTCCAGAGTGAGAAACAGAGTGCTTCAAACACCTTGTCAGGCACCCAGTTGCTGGTATCTGCTTTTAATCAGTCATCTGTTACCCAACTTTCACCTACTTTTCATATAATACTTGTTAGATAACTTTAAACAAAATTCACTGTAGGTTATAGTCAGATTAATCTGTAAACTTGCAGGTTCCAAGTTGGTCAATGTAGACATGTCCTAAACAGTGAGCATTAATAGGTGTCTTTGTCAGGCTCATGTAACTATTTTGGTGGATAAATAAACCAAAGAGGTGGTTCTCTTCCATGTAGTCATTCATGGACCCAGGCTATCAGAGGTTCTGTACCTTTCAGTAAGTGCTTTTTAAGCTGTAAGTGGAGAAGATTGTGGGGGAAACAAACGCAAGGTAGAATTTTATAAAACAGGTATGTCTCTGGATATAGAGCACATTACATCTAGTCACACTAATTGGCTAGTCACACTAATTGGCTAACATGTAGTCACACTAATTGGCTAACATGAACACACTTAATTGCAAGGGAAATTGTATTTAGTTATATACACACAAAGAAGAAGAGAATTTGGATTTTAGTGAGCAGCAAAAGTTCTATCACAAACACAAAAGATAAATTTAAATTTAGTATATTTAACTTAAAATTAGTTTATAAATTAGAGTTTAACTGCTATGTAGCAATTTCTCTGTTGCTTCTTTTTCACTATTTTCTTTATTACAACCTTTGTAAAAGTCTGAACTGATTCCATTCCTAACCACATACTTTTTAGGATGTAAAATTAAGAACATTTCTAATCAGTCTTTCATAGCATAGAAAGATAATTCAAAATTTGATTGCCATAAAAAAAGACATAGGTACTCTAGACTTGAGTAGTCATTCTCTGGTTGACTAGTTAGCTAAGGGATTACATTGACATGGCATTTTATCTCTATCTTTTGCTGCTGCATTCTTTTTGTGGACTTAAAAAAAAAAAAAAGCTCCTCTACTTATTTGTCTTCTGTCCCTGTTATATTCAAACTCTTTACTACTGAGAAAATTTGAGCTGAATGATATGTGTGATTACAAATCAACACAAGACATATCTAGATTAGATGAAAACAAAAGAGAAGGAATTCTTAACCACTGATCCACAGTAAAGTAAAACAATTTAGTGCTTTTAAAAAGGGTATTTTAAATCTTGTACTAAAACATCTTTTTGTGTACAATAATGTACAATAATGACTTCATTTAAACTATGTAACTATAGGTATCTTACACAGTGTTAAAATACAACAGCAACACAACAAAAAAACTTAGAAGCATTGTGATACCTTTCCAAAGTTTTAAAATCACAATTTGGAAGACTAACAGTCTATAAAAATTAATTATCAGAGTTTTGTCCCTAAAAAAGATCATATTGGTTTTGGTTTTTAGCATTATTCACTTATCTTTTTATTGAGATTGAAAAATTTTCATCCACAACACAGACATGAAAAAAAATTTTTCATATTTTCATGCTGACATCTTGCCTACAATTTTGTTTTTAGACAGCTATACATACTGACATTTAACAAGAATAAAGCTAAATTACTTATTCAGTAAAATATTTAAAATATTGGTGTTATTGTTCTCCAAGAAAGAGACACAGCATTGTTTAAAGTAGCTCTGAAATTTAAGCACAATTTTTTAAAATAAAAATCTATAGTTTTTGAAAATGTTCTGTATACAGTATTTACTTTGAATTGAATTGTCTCTTTAATTGATGTCAAGGACAGCTATTACAGTTGGAGATATTAGAAGATCCTTTTTTATTTGAGACTGTTTAAAGCACTTTACCTTTGAGCAAAATAACTGTATTGAAAAAAAATCACATTTTGAATGTCTGAGTGGTGCTGAATTCTTAGCAGCTAAGTTAAAACCTGAAGCAACTATACAAATTACCGTTAGTTTAAAGTTAGCTAAATTCAAGACTTCTATGCATATTTTAATAACACAATGTTGCAACCTTAACAAGGATTGCATTTGTCTTTAAGACCACATGATATTGAAAGCTTAATATTAAAAAAAAAAAAAAAACTTTTGTCTAGCAAAAGTGATTTGAAGATGTTTTGCTCCATGCATGTGAACTCAGCAGGTGATTCTTGCCTATCTTTGATGTCAAACAGCACAAAACTTCAGTGAGTAGTAGCTTCAGAAATGCAATAGACATAGCGGAGTCTTCATATGAAGCTCATGCTTGAACTACATCAGAAGAACTGACATCTATTATGGTGAGCAAAGACAAGTGTTTGAAAAGAGATTCAAACAGAAGTGTCAGAATTTACAGTGCATAGTTTTATATAAGTTGATTTTAACCAAGCATATCTCTATGAACTCTGCAGGATAGAAAGGAAATTTCAAAAGGCAGAGAAATTGTTGTCATCTAAGGGCATGGGATGTTTTAATAGCTTAAGGAAGAACATTTTTGAAAGGTTATGTGGTGATCCATTTACTTTGACTGAGTAATAAGGCTTGTCATTGTGATAGTGCAGTTTTTAACCCTTAGAACAATAGAAACGTAAGTGAACCAGAGGGCATAAAGGGCCACTTAAAAACTCAGAAGAAACTTACGGCCCATTTTAAAGTTTTATTCTCTAGTCACGGACTTACTATGAATTTGCAGAGATTCATCTAACCACTAGAGAGAAAGCAAACAAGAAGCTACAAACAAAAACCATCTCTAGTTCTAAGTGAATTCTACCAGTCTTAAGAGAAATGAGGCAGAGAAAAATCAGGAAGGCTTCTAAATTGGTACTTTTCCAAAGAGCAAAACAGCACTGTTTATGTCTTTTCATGTATGCTTCTTTTTATTCCTAGCAACACACAGATTTTGTGACATTACGTGTTTAAGAAAGAAGCCCATGTTTCCGTTTGTGAGTTAAGTGTGCCCTGTGCTGTGGGTCCTAGTGGGAAAGGGTGTTAAAGAGACATAGAGAAAGGTTTGTTAGAAATTGTATTTAAGGACTTAATCACAGGAGTTCTCTAAAACTATTCCTAAGGAATCTAGTGTCTCCAACTAACTTAATTGTTTTTCTAGCAATGCTTCTCTACCCTGCACCCCAAGCAGATTTAAACAAAAGCGAACTCTTTGGCTAAAGCACAGAAACTCAATTCCTATGCAGCAATTTCCAGCTTGTAATCAACATTTAGCAGTGTGAGACCTACCTCTTCTTAACCTACAATTAGCACAATTAATGCATCGCATGCCAAACCACTTGTTTAGTTATTATATTCTAATGTTTGCTTTTAACAACAAATTTCCCTCCCTAGATTAGCTGCTAAAGCCTCCTCCAAGGACAATCTGGCTAGTCATATTCAAATTTGTCACTCCCTTGAGCATAACATCTCATTCTTTTAGATTTAATTATTGAATTTATTATATCATATTTAAACAAATACTCTGGCCTTCTGATGTGGTCTAGACTTTCAGAAAGGAAAGAACAGTCAATGGCATATGTTGGTGGTCAGTTTAACCTGTTTAAGGACATACTGTGTTGGCTATGGCTCTTTTATGTTACTAGAAGACTTAATTACTCTAAATTAAGCCATAAGGAAGCACATAACAAATATTCATTAAGCAAATACATTCTCCAAAGTCTGGGTGTGGTGCTGTGGGTAACAGAAATGGTATAAATATAGCAAAATAACTACCATTCATTGAACTGTAACTGCCTTAATATGGTCAGGCCTGAACCAAAGGCCCTTGACAAGACCTCTTCCTTAGCCTTAAATCTAGCTGTTTAGTTTAACACAATAAACCACATTCTTCTGGGCCATAGCAATGGATTGCTTAATGCTTACTGAGACATTTTTGTTTCTTCTGGGATGTTGATAACATCAGTACCTGAGGAACTTGAATGTACTCAGGCTGTTTTAAACCTGACAAAGTAAAGGAAAGCAACCTTTCCAGGAAGGTCATTAACAATCCTATGGCTGACTGACCCGAGATAACCTGGGGCCTTCCAGATCTGAGACTGAAGAAACCCTCCTTACTCAAATACTGCAAATCCTTTAATTTCTTTTTTTAACTACATAATCTTCCTTTACTTGCCGCGTGGTCACACAATTTTTTTAGAGCACTCATTGCAATTCTCCTAATGTGGAACACTCATTAATAAAAATCTTCCTTTGTGGAAAGAATTCCTGTGATTGAGAGTCTGGCTTTCTGAGCAGTAGCAGTGCAACCTGGTTAAATTGATAACATTAGCATCTTCTTTTTAGTTAGTATCTGTTTATTTTTTCTTTTTTCCTCCCACATTTCCCCTGTATGTTTATTTTTTAACAGTACACATGAACATCAGAGTAAATTTATTACTTATTTAAGGTCTTCCTCCTATCTCTCATTTGTAAATCTAAATTTGGAAACAAGACCTCCTCCTGCTTTATCTTCAGTACCTAACAGAACATCTGATACTGCCATGGTGGTCAAGAAAATTTTGTAGAATAAATTAATAAGTGTGCTAAGTGCTTTAGATCAATTATTTCATTTTCACAAGAAGTCTATATTATTATTGTGATATTACATATATGAAATCTGAGCTTTAGGTGGGTTAAGTAGGTTACTGGTGGTATAAGTTAGACACAGGTCTGTCTGATTCCAGGGCCCAACATTTCAGAATGTTGTCACTTAAGAGAGTCCATACTAGGTTTATGTTGTTGGAAAATGGTCTTCAATGAATAAGGCTTAGAATTTATAATAACAAGACAGCGATGACATAAATAAACTGTGGAAGATACACTGCAAACTGCACAAGAGAAGTACAAATTCTAATTTTTGAAAAAGGAGATTAATTTTACATGAAGGATGGGAAAACATTAGAAAATATGTTTGATATATATATAT